>JABMBV010004766.1:0-19476 GCA_018906735.1 Mesochorus sp. PSUC_FEM 10030011 | reverse complement strand
AGTTCGATATTTTATTCCATAGGAAATCTCGACAGCAATATGCCGAAAACATACTAGATTTGTTGGAAATTTTATCAAATTTTACAGTAAAATTCACGTTTATAATTTTTACTTATATTTAAAAATCGAAATTTTACTTTGATAAAATTCGAAGTGAAATTTCTTACCAATAGGACATTTTTTCTATGCTCAATGGTAAAAATTATCGCATAATTGTAATTTGTACAATTTTCCGAATATATCCCAACATTATCGTGCTAAAATATACGAAAAGATGTTTCTCAGTCCTATAAGACCTCTTTTATTCGATGAATTCACGGATACACCAGCGTAAAACAAGAGAGAGATGCATATATAATTAGCGAAGCATAAATAATTAAAGACAGGAGGACCGCGTTATCAGATTTTCGCGGAACATCTTGCAGCGCGACTCTCCGTTTTTCTCATTATTTCTGATTCCTTTTGCATCTTCTTCTCTCCCTAAGAAGAATTCTCTGGGCTAATTAAGCGCCGTTGTCCCCTTGTTGTCCACGCCGATATTATTGAACTTTCGGTCCACTTTTGCAGATTACATCGCTTCTCTTCTTTTGTATTCCTCCAAAGTATATATACCAGATATGTTTAACGCATATTTATAGTGCCGATATATTTTAATTCACATATTTTTTACGAACATGGCCGTTATCGGCCCACGACATCTCGTCAGTTTTCTATAATGGCGCGCACGCTCCAGATTTATCGATCGCAAATAATGGACTTGCGAAATTCATCGACAAAAGAGAAATAGAGAGAGAGAGAGAGAGAAAAGAGTCATTTTCATACCGGACCGGTCACTCTTTACCGTTTATTATCACAGCTTTGAGTGGGTATTGCATGCCACGTGCGACATCGAGACCAGAAAAATGCTTCAATCTCAGTCGTAATCGTTATGGCCCTGATTCGACTGCTGTACGACTAAATTTTCCACAGTGAAAAACAATTTCTTCGATTTTTATCGTTGGCTTTATGCAACAACTTTTTATTTCTTTATCCCTGCTCGGACTGATCGGATAATTAGAGATTGGAGCAGAACACCCCTGAGATGATTCATTCGCGTGCCTTCACGCCTGTAACGTGTTTTACGATCTATATTACACATATTTCTGTATCGTTGTACACACGTGCGCACGTATCAAGTATATAAAACTGCGGCGGAGAAAGTGCGTAACACACAAGCAGCCACACTCGACTCGCGCGATGTACCGTGCGAGTACATGCATTATTTATGTGTCAAAGCTGATCGTGTATGTAGAAAACGCGTGGGGGGTATACAAGAGAACCCAGGATGTCTCGTCTTATCAGTTTCGGACTTTTAATCCTTTGCAAGTTTCGCAAAGCCCACGACAAGAGTCTTCGATCTTTCGACCTTTTTTTTTACCTTCCTCGTTACTCTCTCTCTCTCTCTCTCTCTCTCTCTCTCTCTCTCTCTCTCTCTCTCTCTTTCTTTCTCTAAGCCTTCCTTCTTTACTTATCGCTCACACCCACACGAAAACTCTCGCCTTCTCAGCATCCTCCATTAATTGAACAGCCGAGAGAGATGCACTTACTCTTATTGCGAAAACGCTGAGAGTTTGGGATTTAAAAAATTACTCGATATAATTGTAAAAACGATATGAAAAATAGGTATGGCAAGACAAATCTTCCATTATGCCTCGGTACAAATCGATTTCTTTTCTTCTTTTCTTTTCAATTCACCTACGCTCCTCCGCCGAAAATAAATGCTCGGAAAATGACCCACGATTAGCTGCACTTCTTCAAGCCCTCCGCTCACTTTTTTACTGCGCAATTCGCTGTAGACCGCAAAGCTGTGGACCGCCCGGGGCTCACTGAAGAATCGCAGATTATTTTAATACTTCGCGGCTTTCTCTCCTTCTCTCGAGTACTTGAAACCCGACAATGTACAGTCCACATTTGAATAATTTTTTTTTAATTTCCTCTGATTAAAAAAATATTTTTTTCGTTTTTATTTGTTCGAGGGGCTATAAATTTTTCGTGGAAATGGGGTTAAAGTTTGGATTCAATGTTTTTATAGATTCCAGCGGATCGAGAGATTATTCGAACTCAGTATCGAGACGCTTTGATCTTTTTTGAAACGTGACTTTTGTTCTCATCGTTGATCGAATCTTAAGTGCAAAAAACGAGGAAGAGATATATCACATTGTTGTGAATTTTACAATAACAGCGATGAATATTGATGGTTCTCTTGTCGGGGATAACAAAAACATTTTTTTTTTGCTTCGCCTGTACAGCCTCCAAAAGAAACATCAGCTGAGCTCATCGTTTTTTTCTCATTTTTTTTCCGCCTGAGTCTTCGGTGTCTTCTTGGTGGTCGAACCGCGAGTTGTGTATATCTCCCTTGACCGTGAATTCCCATCGCTCGACGTTTTATCGCGCAAACACATTTATAAAGTGTATACACACATATAATCTTCTTGAAAACAAAAGTAAAAAAAAATCATGATCGCACGTACACAGTCGCGCGTGTATTATCGACGAATCGAATAATAATCGATGAATCTTATTGCGACCTCGTTCGAGGTCGCTCTTCCGCTCCGGAGCATTATCTCACACGATAGAGACGAGACCCGAGAGCTGATTCGATATTTTCTACCTCCCATTATTCATCATATATATTTTTTTTTACAAGCTACGATCTCTTGAACCGTCGAAAAAATCAATTCTATGGCGTGTTTCAGAAGGAAAATAAAAATTATACCGTGTCATCGATATTTCGTAACTTCTCGAGTTTTTTTTTTTTTTTTAATCAAACAACATCAATGTTACAATAGCGTTCATGGGGAAATATCAAAATTCCACACACGTCATATTCTCACGAAATATCATTTTTGATTGAACTTCAAATACCATCAGCAATGCCTTGGTCCAATAATTTGGTGGTTTGGAATACTGAGATTCTGAAAAGTGGCCGAAAAGATTTTTTCGTTTTTCACTCTTTTTAGGAGCTTATTTGATCAGAAATATTGTATTAATTCCCGAAAGGTAAAAAAATTTCTTTTGAAAAATGGATTTTTTTTTATTTCTCCTTAATTGTATACAAGAGAGTACAAAAACGAATCACGGAAGCGTTTCACACAGCTTTTAACATGAACGGGGCTTGTTTAGAGAAAATCTGCGATTATCTAACGCGTGCATCTCGCTGAGGATACATGTATAGGAGCACAAAAATATCAGAGTTCGTATCGCAGATAGGCCTATAGTGCAAAAGACTCGTCAAGATTGAGAAAGAGAAGCAGGAGAGAGATAGAGAATCTGGTTTAATCTTTGGACTTGGAATAAGGTATAGAAGAAGCAAAAAGGACAGAGGGAAGAAAAACGCGCCACCAGACCGCAAACGGTGATGAGAGAGGAGACCAAGAGAAGTGATAAACGCTATTTCTTCGGCGCACCTGTGCTCCAGCAGCGTGCAAAACAACCTTATAAGAAATTCACGCACAGATTTTTCTCTCTCTCTCTCTCTCTCCCTCTTTCTTTATACGCGTATGGGCTTTTTCGTATTAATTTAGAAAAATTCTGCTTATAAATCCTACAACCTAAAGACCAGCCAATTTCGACTAAAAAAGCAACAAAATTTCTCTGGTCCATTTCAGATCAAATTACAATTATCTCCACAGCATCCCAATAATAAACATTTTGATACGAATTAACATTTTCTCATATTATATTATTCCAACCAGTAGTCCAGAATATTATTTAAACATAAAAAGAGCAAAGTCTCAATAACAGTTATTGAATATCGCAGCATTATTTAATAACAATTGATCGATAAACGTGAAACGACCCATATATGGATAGATATATATATCAACGTCTTATGGCTCTCGTGAACTCGCACGAGAGTGCGAACGTTTTAGCTCGCGCGCGCGAGAGTCGACCGCAAATGACGGGAAACAGGCGCAAAGTGCGAAAGTTAACCGAGAGAGAGAGAGAGAAGAAGAAGAAGAAAAAGAAAGAGACAAAAAAAGAGAAAGAGAAAGAGAGAAAATTTGCGTGATTGCTCTCCGTGATCGAGGCTATATACGCGCGGATTACCGATAGTCCTGTCTGGTGGCAGGCCTTTTCTCGAGCCCTATACGTATATTTCAAATATAAAATATATATACGTGCACGTATATTGCGCACACATACACGCACACACAAAAACATACTTGGACATATATATAGATATACATGGATGGTTATACAAGCCCCATTCGGTCTTTATCTTTATTCATGCATCTTTATTCACCGATGGGCTCAAATATATACTCGACTCCATATATATATATATATATAAACGTATAATATGAATATATCAAATGGAGAGTAGATATCTCTCTATTCCGCTCGCGCGTCTCGTAGCAATCGTGCTCGAATCCCTTTCGTTTAAAATTTCTTTCTCTCATTCTCGTCCTGTTATCCTTATCTCGGAGCTCCCACCGTGTTACTGCACCACCAATCAGTCTCCATCACAAGCCGCGCAATTTTATAATATAATACAAGCAAACTCGCGATACTCAACGTTTTGTATTAGCATAGCCACCCGCGATCGCGTCACGATAAAATGAAAACGTTTTCCATTTTTTTTTTTCTTTCTCTCTCTCTCTCTTTTATCCGACATTTTCTACCACCTAAATATCCCCGCACAATATATACATTTCTATAGTTATGCACAAAGACGCATATATGCTCGTTCGTATATAAATAACAGTGGCAATTTCGCAGATTGTCTCTCGAATATGCACCGAGCGCACCTGGTCTCAATAATTGTAGAATTCACGCGTGTGTTACATACAAACCTGTTTTATAATATTATGGAACGCCATCGTATGGCGCGCGCGCGCGAGAGAGAGAGAGATAAAATTTTATATACACAAGCAGAGTCTATATAGACGTATATTACTATATATATATAATGGCCGACAGATTGATCCGATTCCGAGATTATTGTATGCCATTTATTGTTTAAAACGTGATGGAACGTTTCGTGCATACAAAATATATAATCTGATATAGTTACATCGCATACCGAAGTTATGTACGCGATATATAGCGCAATTTCGGTGTATACTGGTAACTCAATGATTAGCGGCAATTGTTATACGATATGTCGTTGTTCGATTCTTTCAATTATTCTCTCTCTATTCTTCCTCGATGCATCGCGTTATTCTTCCTTTATCTTCTCCCGATAAGGATACTATCTGTAAACATCCGATCATTTATTGAAAGTGTGTTTTCGCTTTCTTACGCTCCGTTCCCAGTCCTCGAAAGATTAATATTATTGTTATTACCCTTAATATACGTGTGTGTGTGTGTGTGTGTTTGTGTTGCGAGTATCGGTGGGCGTAAAATGTGATATTTCCAATGGCTCTGATAATCGTACACTGTATATCTCTGTACGTGAGCCGTATGTACAGGTAAAACCAGAATTTTTTTTTAAAAAGCACATATATATATATAAATACGTGTCTATATGTATCTTTGGACGCGCGAATGGCTTATAGGAATTTAGGGCGTGCGCCGCATTCTCCTGCGCACGTTTTCCAATAGGTAATTGCCTCGCCGCGACCGAGTAATTAACGTCGTATCGATGGAATAGAGGAGAGGAATGAATATGAGAGAAAGAGAGAGACGCGGATAGATATAGAGAGATGAGAGAGTTATCTATAGATCTATATAAGAAATCCCTTTGGTTTAAAGGCCTCACAAGGAACAAGACGCTCTCTCATAGAAGGGTTATATAGGCGATCGCCTAAGTTACTGCCTCCGCTCACGCCAAGGATCGTACCTCTCTCACGCTCATACGCTCGTACACGTTGCTCTTCTTCGCTCATGTTACTTATCTATCTTTTAAATTCATATTTTTTTTTCCTCCGTGCACATACGAGAGAGAGGGAGAGAGAGGGAGAAAGAGATAGAGATGCGAGTTCGGAAAATCGAGCAAAAAGTGTACAGAGATGTGGGGAATAGACGATCAACTATAGCGATATGTAATGTATATGTAATCGTAGAATAATCGTGAGAAAAATCGAAGAGCGCGGGTTGTATCAAAAGGATTATTATTCGATGACTATCGGCTTTTTTTCTCATCGATATACGCATATAGAAGTCTCTGCAATTTTAATAAACGATATACGAGAGGGAGGTCAATGCTCCTGATGATACACGAGAAATAACGAATCGATTATACGAAGAGAAAAAAAAAATGTCGTCACGGAATATATATATACAATAATTCTTCCGGGGAGAGATCCGGATCGAAGAGCAGCACGAAAGATCGTCTCGCAATGCCATTTTTGGTTTGCTGACCACGTGTATGTTCCTCTCTCCAGTAGCAGCAGCAGCAGCAGTTTGTTGTTCACGTAAGGGCATCGTTAAAGAATCCATTGGTCTCTCGCGAAACGACGCTGCGCATCGATATATATTGAAACCGGAATAAAAATCTCGTTGGTGAATAAAAGTCCAGTCTCGATATTTCCTCGTGTAATGAATCCTTCAAGCCGCTCGTGTATAACACAAAACGCTGATGATTACACGTTCATCATTTTCTCGACGAGAAATTTTTTCACGAAATTTCATGCAGGCCTGTCGAGCGTGGGACCAAATTTGAGCCGATTTCTAGCCGCACTTTCTTATGACCTTTCTTTATTATTCCGTATAGCAGCAGCAGCAGCAGCAGCAGCGCATCGAGATTGAAATTAAACGAGAGAATGTTATTACAGTATACCTTCTGCGATCGTTCTTCAAGCTGAAACAAAAATGTGTGCTCATAATCCACTTCCCAAGAATATAACGTTCTCAGACTAAATGACAATCGCGAGCGTAAGTTACTCGAAAATCTTCTCGTCTGATTGTTCTTTCAATGTGCATATATACATATATATTATGCATGTAATGTACGGGGCACATTACGTGGACATCTTTACCGCGGTGTCGACGTTACAGTCGAAAGACGTTCACGTTGATGATGATGATGATGATGAGAGAGATTTCGCAATTGCAGGTTATATCCCGCGCGGTACACACGGATGCTGGACGATTCATTCGTAAAAAGTTTTGTGCATACATGTACGTGTGTGTGTGTGTGTGTGTTCATGTACGCACTCGGTGCAGCCTCGGAGCTATCCAGCCAAACAACAACTATCGAGCCATCAATCGTACTAGCAATTGTATGGGCGTGGTGGGTTATATATACTGTATACGTTAGCGATCTCTGGCATATATATATACATGCACTAGCAGCATAAATATATATACATGCACACACATAGATATACACGTAAGATGTATACGGGGATATAAAGCAAAAGAGATAAAACACTCTCGGGCGCGCACAGGGTGCGTGCGTACCCCCGAGCATCTTCTCACGCTATATACGTGCTCGGCAAAGCTCCTCCTCCCCCCTCCTCCCCCTTCGCGATCTCTTTCTTTTCCTCTTACGATAAAAACATATAAAATACTGCACTTTCTATAACAGCTATATGGCGCTGTATAGACAGCATACACACGATGATTCGAGGATAAATTAGCTTACGGAAATTCATAATCTTGTGTAGTGCGCGCGCAATATCAAAGCCGAGATTCCTTCGCAAAAGCAACTCTGCAAAATTCATCATATCGAAAAATATATTTTTTCGATCGCCTAGAGTTTCATAATGGGACATTACATCCCCCTCCCTCCTTTCGCTCGATAAATCTTGATCGAAATGCGCCATGGAAATTGGATACGAAGGAAGCCCGGATTCCCTTCTTTTTTTTTTTTTCTTCTTTTCGCTTTTGCGTTTTCTCATCCTGCAGGAGAGATACGTGTGCGATACGCCGGGTCTCTATGCCGGCATTTTGTCACGACTATTGTTGTGAAATTCATGAAAATTGTATTTTCGTTATTTTGCGGTCAGTTGAAACATTAGCTCGAGTTCATTGAGTGATTGATATGTTCTTTGATATGTATGTATATGTATGCATTTGTGTACGTTGCAAGCGAAATATCGAGTTACTGTGCGCATGTATGGTACAGGCGTACACAAGAACCAGCAGCATCCGAATGAAAAAGGGGCACGGAGAGTGAGAGAGAGATAAATCGTCGGGGTCGAAGGTCGTTAATAGATGTTCACTGCGGATGAGCGATGAACTATCTCGATTTCACCGTCTACGATATGTATATATGTGTGTGTGCATGAAGGTATACCAAAGAGAAAGAGGAAGAGATGGGGAGAGTGGGTGATAGAGAAGGAGGAAATATCGGTGCTGTTGTACTCTCGTCAAGCGCAGAGAGAAATAGAGAGAGAGAGAGGGCACATAATGCAACAAGCTCTTTGTGAATATACATATAGTTGTATTCCATAGTAGCCATATCTAATACACTCCCGGACTGTATATACGAGAAGCACAAAGATAATTGAAATCCGGTACATAAAACGATCCCTCAGATATATCCTCCGTGAGAAAAGAGAGAGAGAGAGACGCGTGGCATCTCTCGCGCGGGACGAAAAATTCTCTCTCTCTCTCTCGTAATCAATATTCAGGATTTTCTATTATTTCCCGTCGTTTTTTTTCCTCTCCCCCCTCTTGCTCTCTCCAAGCGAAATTTTACTAGTTACAGCCGTAATTTGCGTTTCTAAGAAGAAGACGGACAAAGAGACTCGCGATTGCCATAAGACTTTTGCCATCTTTCTGCGGGTCGCTCGCCGCGGCGCGAGAGATGCAATATAAAGTGTACCGGGACTCTCTAACGTAATTTATTGTCACGTAACCCGTTTCCGCGTTTGAGTATACTCACGAGAGATCGTCCGCGGGGGCTTCCCGAAGTATATTAACACACATACATTCACGCACACTCCAGCACTTTTTGCGTCTTTGAACAATATACGTGTGTTATAATATTGAGTTTGGCATGTTTAATACATGTTTTTCTCCCCGGTTTGGTCTGTTTATGGTGGCGCGGACTCTGCGTGTGTGTAAAATGGCTTACTGCTGCTGCTGCGCGAGCAGTCGAAACATTTTCCCATGGATTTCACTCGCGTTAATAGCCGCAGAAAAGTTGTAGAAACCATGCGTGATGCATTTACACGTCGGATTATACACGCGGTAAATATATATACATATGCAGGCAACATGGTAAAAGGTCCTGGGTCAGGACTCTGCCGAGTGCCCATCAAGGATCGTTTGATGATTTAGGTGTATTAGCTGGCCGTTTAACTTTCTTCTTGTACATTATATATGTATATACATGTACATACACCACTTTATTCTTTACTATTTGTATATAATTGTCTGGGATATTCAATTGGCAGGTGTAGAAAACTTCTTATGAGCCCCGAGGCCGTTTATTTCTAATGATACGTGCGGGTTTATATTCACACCTGAAAATAATTGACTCTCCAAACTCTTTTCACCCTATCAGTAACTTTTCTTTTTCTTCATCGTCATCTTCTTCTTCCTTCTGTTCCTTGATCAAGGTCTTCTTTTGATACTCAAAGATTGAGACGTTTCCAAGGCTCACCCTGGATGGGATCGACGTCTCAATAAAACGGGTATAGTTGAGAAGAGCAATTGGGGTTCCTGCGCCATTCAAAATGGTAAAAGGGGGAGAAAGAGGGATTTAAAGTACCCTATGATTGTGTATTCAGCGTCAGGATTTAGTCACGAAACGTCCAGAAGAATGGAAGACACGAAACGGAGATGAAGAGGATTAAAGAAAGATTGGGACGAATATTGTGGTGTATTCTGATGTAGACATCACGTGGAAAAGTCAATTGTGTTGTGCCCGTTTCCGCGAGACGCAACCGCGCGATTGACCCTTAATTCATTGCTCCGAACCGTTGAGTCATCTTCCACAATATTGTAATCTTATCCCTGCTGCACTTAAAGCGGCACTCGCGCGGGTAATCTCTTACGCGAGGCTATTCACATCTCGCTGAGATGCAACACAACGTATTGCTGCTGTTGCTGCTGCTGTTACTTGTTGTACTTTACACAGTGGCCTTTCAAAAACCCATTCGATAGATTTATCGTATATCCTGCTTCGGGTGAAAATAAACCAACTACGCTCAGGCAGCTTTTCTCAGGATTGTTCGATCGAACGGATCTCCGTTCCGATAACCAGCGATCCTACATATACATTTATTATTATTAAAATGGACAAGTCGCTCTTTATGCATTTACATATATGCACGCGCGTGCACGCGATCGTTTTAAACTGCGAGGCTTTCGCAGCTCATTTTCGTTTTCAATTCTTACGTACACATATACACACACACACATACGTTTGTGTTATTGGAGCAGATGAATGGAAATCGATTTAACCTTTGGATCCAGGTCTAACTCGGACAACTGTGGAAACGAATGAGTTCGATGCAAGGATAAATTCACCTCGCACGCTATGTATAAAATATAATAACGTATGTCTTTACATACGTTATTATATCTTATATTGTACACACAAATCCGCAATAAACTGTATAAAAAAGTATTTGTACACGCTTGTGGATATCCTTAAAGGTTTTCGTTCAAGCCCGCACTTGTGATTTGTGACATTTTGATATTCCGATGATTGGATTGACGTGAACGTTTTGTTTTTCGGTCTCAATCTATGAGCTGTTAATTTTCCACTCGACGTCAGCTTCGAGACGAAGATCCGAAAGGTCTCGGCGCGCAGTGACGAGCCATAGACATGTTTTTTTTTCTCTTCCTTTTGCTTAATCGAATTATAATAATCGCGGTGGGTTGACGACGTCCGAGAGACCTTTGTAACCCCGATAACGAAATCACACGCGGCTCTCCCGCGCGTCTCGATAAGTCCGCTCCTTGCAACAGCGGCGCGATCCTTCGCTCTCCCATGAATCTCGGGATTCTTTATTATTCATTCCCTGTACATATTTTAGAGCTATATTGCACACTGGCATATCCATGTACGTTCATACGTTTATATATATAAAGTAGACATATATAAACGGCACGTAGCTTTCAGCACGAGGCGCAACGACGATAAAAATCTTCATATCTCTATACCCCCATCTTGCCGCCGTCTATGTGTTTTCTTAAATAGAATTCTTCTAATCCTAAATTGAATAACGATCAATTGAGGTCACGGCGATGCCGCGCAACCAAGATGGACGTTACGTTAGATTATAAGCCTCTATACGATTATGGTATTGCGAACGTATGGCTATATACTTTATTCGCCTCATAATAATAATAATCATGACAATAACCATCATCTGAAATAAATGTGTTGAAATTTACGATAAAAAAAAAATACAAACAGTTTTTTATCAATGGCAAAAATCAACGAGATTTAAAAAAAATACAAACAGTTTTTTTTATTAATGGCATATATCGACAAGATTTGAGAAAAAAAATACAAAAAATCAACAGAATTTAAAAAATCGTCTATTATCTATGGCAACAATCAACGAGATAGAAAAAACTGATAGTTTCTTTTTTTATCAATGGCAAATATTAACAAGATTAAAAATACAAAGTATTTTTATTAATGGCAAAAATAAACGAAAAAGAAATACAGTTATTTGTCGACGATAAAAACTAAATTAAAAAAAAAAGGAAACTAATATATCCAAAATTACGAAAAAAATTGGTTATTTTGCGTTAATTTTTGTTTTAAAAAATAGCTGCTAGTGCAAAGTCACGGAGTTACCGAGCAATATAAATTGGAGAGTACATATAGGACACAGTATATAGAAAAAAAAAACTACACTAGCGATCTTCTCATTCTATTCAATCCGCATAGTCACCTGCGCAATTCTCTACGCGCGAGTGCCGCGATAGTCCGAGAGATCGTTATCTCGACAACGACGACACGAATGCCTCTATCGCCCATAAAGGTACAACGTATATATACACACATATATACACGAGTGATTGTATCTTTTGTTCGTTACTTTCATTTTGTTTTTACTATTTAAAATATTTCACACGCATAGCGCGTCGAAGAAGAGGGCGGTCCAGCAGTACGAGATGATAGTACACTGTTCGGAATAAAAAAAGAAAAAGAAAAAAATTAGAAGAAGAAAAAAAAACCGTGATGTAAAGAGGCGTGTCTATTCGATCATACCGATAGTGTACATTGTACAAGAGTTTAATTTAAGAAAAAAAAAAAAAAAAAAGAAATTGACAGGCAATAATGATTTTCTATTGTACGAGCACTATACGCGGTATACAATTTTCATCTCTCATTTAACGCGAGTTTATTCCGACCGAAAATTGTATAATATACAGACGATGCTCGCATATAATTCATAGTAAGATCGACGTTAAAATAGTTACGTCAATGCTGTAAAACACATATAGTCGCGGTTCGTCGTTTCCTCCTCCTGTTTCCCGTTCTTAATTCAATAGATTTTTACACAAGAACGGTACACGGACTCGTTATACATGCACATTAATACGGTAAACGCGTGATTTTTTTTTTTTCCCCATAGCGAGTTAAATCCGTTTTTACTTTAATCACGATTCTCACACAGGAAAACGAGAAAAAATATATCGTGGGCAATATTACGTGTTTTTAGTATGTGAATTCTGCCCGATCGCAGAACACACGGTTCACCTGCTCGGACGATTTATTATACACATATATATAACACACACACAAGCTGTCTTGTAATAAATAATAATGTGTTATTACTTATGTCTATTTAGCTTCTATCATCTATACCAACAATTTTTTTCTTTCATTTTCACCTCCGTTTCGCTTCTGGCTCCTCTTATACAATCCCACAGTCATAAACGATCTCCATATCGTTTATCCATTTTTTCTGTACTCATTCGTAGGCCTGTTTGAAAAAAGTGAAGAAGAAAAAAAAACTTCGTGTAGCAGGAGAGTCCCGACATCTCTTTTCCGCTGCTGTTTTTTTTTTTTTCTTCACCCTCATCTCGGTTCGTTAGCGATCGCTCTTCATTTTTCTTCCTCGATGATTACACGAAATTGTGCGTCAGTCCTGATTACGAGTGAGGCAGATTCAGGCTGTATACAATCAAAATGGCTCTCGGGTCCATCCACACAGGCGGTTTGGGGAGGGGGGAAAGGGAAAGCGCACCTTGCCAGAGCGCCGAGAGATCATTTTTGACGGAATATACGACGGTTTCAACCGCAAGAGCGTCAAATTATGCTCATCAGATCATTTGATTCCGTCATAGCGTGGGCCCCACGTAGTGGTATGAAAAATGACGCAAATAGCTCATGCGAAATCGAAGAAAAAGAATAATTCAAAAAAACAGTCGCATCTTGACATCCGGTTGAAATTTGATGAATCTTTGAACTTTAACATTTGAAAACAAATGAGTTTACATAGATCTAAAAAATCACATCAAAAATTCTCAATGCAGAATTATCATCTGGTAAGAAGACTGAGAAAACGTTTCCTTTCAGCTACGAAGTTCGACAACCCCACCGGACACTAATTTGTCCGTGGATAAGCGCACCTTCTGTACACGCATGTACAAAGATGTCCATATATCTCGTATTTATGTAGTCGTTCCGTGAGTAAGAGCGGAGATGTCGAGGTGTAGAATGAGAGAAATAAGAGGAAGAGAGATCCTCGTTAGAGCATAAACCTGCGAGAGTCGAGTCTTTCTTTTTTTTTTTTTTTCTTTTTTTTTATAACATGTGAGGTTATATGAGCAGCAGCAGCAGCAGGTTATCATGAGAAATGTGAGTTTCCCATACGTCGCATAGTGTTCGTTTGAGAGATGATCATAACACGTTTGGGCACAGCCCCGAAGAGGCGATTAAGAATGATCGAACAGGGAGGATCGCTCGATGAATCATATATATGTGCATATATGTGTCGTCCTTACATTATCACGGTAGTACCTGCGCCTTTCGTATATGTAATTTCGTCGGTATACTGCTACACTGTTATTTACGAAACGTTACTTTATTCACCACAAGCATTTCTGGTGCGCTATATATGCTGGATAAAACAGATAAAAAATTGCTCGGTTCATCATCCTCTTTTCCTTTAGACTACACCGAGTAAGACAAATTCTTCGCAAAGGAATTTGCGCAAGATTCTCTCTATTTTTCCTCGCGATTATCATATGTACAGGACCTCCTATTTTCTTCTTTATTTCGTTCCACACAGTACATATCGCAAATTCACGCGACACAATTTGCCCAAAGCAATTTGTGTTATTTCTTCGCGACACGTTTTAGCGTCCTTGCTCGTCTCGCAGGTTGTGAAATTCGTCGAGAAAATCCTCACACCTGTTTGTACTTTTGACGACAAGAACTTGGAAATAAAAAAAATAATAAAATCAAATATTTTTAACTGGAGGAATCGTAAATTTTGACTGACTAACAAATTTCAAAGAATCAAGTTCAATACTTGATCGAATAAATGCGTTGAGCCATCAACGTTGACAAAAATAATAGGTGATAAAAAATGTTGATTTTTCTCTTACGGATAATTATACATTTATCATCAGTCGTCAGGCACTTTGTAGAGTAACTTTTGTGGTTATCGTTCCCTTCTAATTCCCGCAAGTGCGAGTCCGCAAATGCACTCAACTTGCTCACATGTCGTTGGAGATCGAGAGAGAGAGCTCGCGCGAGCAATACGCAGAGAGGAAACGTTAATAAAGCAGGTGTAAGGCAATGCAGTGTATACCCGAGACGCGAGCTCTCTGTTGGGCTCCAAGTTTCTTCTCTCTCTCTCTCTTTCTATCTTTTTCTCTCTTCGCGGTGTTAATGCACCGTATGAATGATGGCAGAGGGGAGGATCGTGTAGTGTATGCAGCCACACACCAGCACTTTTATACTCACTTTGCAACACGCTCTTGCACGTTGCACTCTATCCGCAATTCCCTCTCTCTCTCTCTCTCTCTCTCTCTCTCTTTCTCTTTCTTTGCGTACATTTTCCACGTGCATAGACATACCTGCATACATCTCGCAAGAGTTTTGCGCAGTCACGCACAGTAGTATACGTAAACGTTTACGCATACACGTTATACACTTACAATCAAAAGTATTTTGCCAACTGTCATTATATCATCCATTATATTATTATTAAAAATTATAATATTCGCGATGAAACAAATACCAATTTCCATACTGTTTGGAAGAAATTTGAGAATTCATAGAAAAACATCGTACAAATAATTGAATTTAGACTCTTCAGTTGAGAGAAAATCGTTAAATTCATTATACAATTTTTTATCAATTTAAATTTTTCGATAAGTTCGATCTTCAACCAACATTTTAACATTTTAGTTGAGATATAATTAGATTATTGATGACATTTATATTAATAATGAAATTTCCTTCATGGAAATTCGTCTTAGTATCCCTAGGTTCTTTAGTCATATTGAAATTAATGGAAACAAATTTTCAATTTTTTTTAGAAAAATTGTGAAAGAAGGATCAACAATTCTAATTTTTTTCTCAAAATTTGTATCTTATTAGTTTCTGGAGAAAGAAATATTACAAATTCAAAAATTAGATAATCTCGTCCATATTTTGGTACAACTTTACGAAAAAGTTGATCGGAAATCATCAAGAGGGTTTTTATGGGGTTAAAGAAGAAGTAAAGGGCTCGAGGTACTTTTGGCCGTTAGTGTATAGGCGCAATTGCATCCCGACACGTTAGTCACACGAGGATTAAACGTGCTAGACATATAGGCATATATATATATAGTACGTGAACTGTATATATCTAAGTATATGCATGGCGTTATCTGTAGGTATATAAACATAATACATAGATACATGTACATAAACTTATTCGTTCGGCAGGACGTGAACGTCGAGGTGATTAATTTCGCAAGCGTCAGCAAATTCCACCTCGATTATTCTCTTCTCCCTCTCTTCTATGCTAGAACACGAGGATAAGATGCGGTATACCAGCGAGATTTTCGTTTATTTTTTCCCCCAAGTTTCCTTTTTACTTATCGCGTCTTATATGATTCTTTCTTACTTGGCGTTTTAACAAATCCCTGGCAATCGGAGACCCGCGCACGCATTTCTCGCACCTCGCCCCGTCTCTCGGGGCTGTGTTCGCGATTAATATTAACGAGAATGAATAATGCGCGTGTATGCATTTTCGTGATATACACGACGAGGAAGCGGCGCAAAAGTGCGCGGAGAGATGAAGCGAGCGAGGGGATGAAATGGGGGAATTGCCGTTGGACGATAAAATTTAATTGCCGAAAGAAAAAGATAAGGGTCGTGGAGGAAGCTCCCGTTTCAGTTTAATGAGAAATTCAAGTACCGAACAACCGCAACATTTATCAGTTTTATTACGCTCTTTTGGCGCCCATGAGAATATTTAATTTTGATTGTCGGTCGCGGGGCGCACTATCTATATTTTGTTTCTTCTCATATCGTATTCGCACACGCGACGAAAAAGACGTAACAAGAAGATAAACATATTTAAAGAGAGAGAGAGACAATAACCCGCATGTGCCGAAATAGGTAGAAAGTTTTTCTCGTTTCTATGAAAAATAAAAGTGCGTAATATTCGCGGCACGTGAATCTTGATGAATATTGTTCCGCGCACGCGGCAGCGTCGTTTTCTCCTCCATGATTTATTTTTTTAACCCGTTTTGAACCGCTCAGAGTATATGTGTGTCGGTGATTTTTTGCTAAAGAATATGCGCTTGTGAAACAACGTTGAATTTTATGTTTTTTAATTGTTTTACGCTAACCTCGAATAAACGGTGTGTGTGTGTGTGTGTGTGTGTTATAATCCGAAATGGAAATGTCCTTGCGGGCTCGCCAAGTTTTATGCGCGTCTATCGTCTGGCATGTTTTTCTACAATTTCCGGAGATAAGAATATAAGGCCCTCTATTAATGGCTGCTGCTGCTGGCTCCTTAGAAAACACGTATTTTGTTTTTTTATACACCAGAATAAGCCAGAAAGACACACGTATTACACGCGGAGACACGATGATAATTCTTGCGCCATTATAAGCTCGCGAGATCTTCTTTCTATATACGCTGCGCGGAATCTTCTCTCCTCCGGATCGCACACACGTACTCGCGAGAACGATTATTCCACCCGGTGGCCTTCTCAAACTTATATACACCAGCAGTCTAATAGTCCCAGTCCTCTTACATATAGTATACATATATGTTGTAAATACAACGACGTTATATACGAGTGTATGGTGCAATTTGCTCCCGGCATTTCCCGCCACCAGTTCCCAAGTGCCATGGGACACGCCGCAACGAACATAAACTTATTATTACTATCTTGACAACTAATACGTTGAAATTTATATCTCCGAGTATACAGTTTTAACTATTATACGATATAAATGACCAAAGTATCCCTGAGGCACAGGTGTCGTTCGCAGGTGAAGCCTGACACTGACCTTACCTCGCGCTTATACACACACACACACATATATATGTATATAGACAATAAATGAGGGATCTTGCACTCTCACCGAGAATGCAGTCCTTCCTCTTCGTTCGAGGTGAACCGCCGATCTCGGCTTTTTTTTTCTTTTCTTTCACTCATTATATTTTACTGGATAAATTGTGCTTCGACGATAAATAAGAAGAAAAAAAACCAAATCTGCAAGATACTTCTGCTGTCGTCTGCTCTCTCTCTCTCTCTCTCGCTTGCACTCTTGTAATCTTTAGCGGAGGAAAGACAAAACGACGTCATCGCAAAGTGGTACACGACGAGGGTGGCAATTCCGTAAGATTCTTGTATAACTCCTCTATATGCGCGTGAACAACGTAAAGCGGAAGGTCAGAATTCCCATATTTCTGTAGGACGTTTGCCGCGTCGCTATTCTTGGATCGAACACACGGTCAATACACCTGCTGCTGTGTTATATGATTTTTTTTTGCCAAAAGTATAAATAGATATTTATACTTTTTATAATGCAATAAATTTTTTTCAATTTGCCATCTCAAATTATTTTTTTTTATATGCTTTAATATGTAGTACTACAACACGAAAAGAATTTTCGTGAACGACGCGTTTGTGGATGGGGGCGTAGGAATTAAGATTAAAAAAAGGGAAATAACAAAAAACAATTGTTGATGAATGTTTATTACCTCTATGGCATTCTAAAAATCATTTCCTAGCTCGATAGAACGAACGTGCAAAATTTAGCGAAGCTAACTCGTGTATTAGCGAGGAGATAAGCTCGCGTGCAAATACACATCGAGTATAGAGTCTCTCGTCTCGCTGCATTCACCGGTGCATCTCCCCCGCTCCAGGGTATACGTACACACATCGGCACACACATAAATATACTATATATATGCGAGTGTATATGTGCCCCCAAGAGAAACGGGAGAGACCGCGGGGCCACCAGCGATCCGAGCATTTGCATGTTCGAAGAGGGAAAGAGCCTGCCGGGCGAATCTTCAGCAGCTCTCACTCGCGTTCCACCAGACTTTTTCACGCTATTATTATGAAGTGCACTCTCGCGCACTTGGCTCTCTCTCTCTCTCTCTCTTTCTCTCTTTACCACCGGATGGGCTCGCGTGCTGCATCTCGCGATATGCACTCTCTTGGGTTTCACGACGAGTCTTTTGCATCTACTCGATCTCTCGTTCTCTCTTTATCCCTCTTTCTCTGTTTCTCTCTCTCCTCTATCGCGACAGGTACACAATCTACGTCCGGAGAGTTCTTTACTTAATTTTTTTGTTCAACTTCTCCCTCTCAATCCCATAGTTTACTGTAAAGAATCTTTCGTTTTACAAGCCACCTCTCCCGTCCCTTTTTCACTTTGATTTTTAAACCATCAATTCTCATCGCAAACAGCATATCTTTTCACGCTTACACGTCCCTTTAATTCATTCTTAATTGGATGATTTTTCTTTAATTAAACATGGAATCAAACGAATGTTAAGGAAAAGAAAAAACAAATCTTTATCAACAATCGTAATAAAAATTGCGAGAGAGCGTTTCAACTATTTTATTAGTTTTGGAAAAACGATCGTGGAATGTTTCAAGTTTTTTGACAAATTCAATGACGTAAAATTCCCGATAACACACAGCATCCATGTTATTTTCGTATCGCTCTTCCATACGTATACATATATATATACATATATTTATCTCGCTACCGTTCTACGCAATTATCGTTCGTTCTCCGAGCAATAAATCGGCAGTAGCATATACACTAGAATATTTTATGGAATTCTGTAATGGGCCAATTTACATTGCTACGAACTATATATAATTGGTGGGCGAAGATAGCGCGTCTCGAGGTATTATACACCGCGAGAGACGCGGTTCTATAGCGAGTATGCATCTCGTGGTGAAAGCTGCTCCAAGTATGCGCCCCCCTCCCCCTTTGCTGGGCTGCGATAATCGAAAGAGAGGGCACAGCACGGGAATTATCGGGCATTTGCTTGCGCGTTAACGTGTAAATGCATAAAACAGAAGGAATAGTTCGTTTCTTTCGATAGATGTTACTATATAAGTCTCTATACATATATATATATATAAGTATAT
>JABMBV010004765.1:0-10789 GCA_018906735.1 Mesochorus sp. PSUC_FEM 10030011 | reverse complement strand
AATTATAATATTTTTAATATTATTGCAATTTTAGTTCATGTTAAAAAATAATATTCAAGTATAGCCTACAATAGTTCAATATATATATATCTTTTTATATTGTGAAGACTTAAATATTTTCAGTTAAGCTCTCATACATGAATGACATCTTGACACTCCATGTACTTTTAAAATGGCTTCGGTATACAAAAACATTTAGCAATAGCGATTACTTTGGAATTATTTCGTTATCCAGAATACCAAATTCCCAGACCAGACCAAACACAGTCAAGACCTTCAATGATTCGACCCCAGTTATAAAATTCATAAAACGTTAAATTTAATCCATGGGTCATTGGGCCCAAGTGTGTACTCGAAAGAGTTAAAATGAAGTGCGTTAAAATTCGTACCTTGTAGGGTGTCGGGTTGAGACTTCTCTTGTGATCGCTTCGCAACGTCTCCAATGACTTTTGAACTCTGTTACGAATATCGTGCAAGGTTGGCAATGGACGACGAACCTTACCATCTTTCCAGTATATCTTAGAAAGGAAAAACAATAATAATAAAATATTTAACGAAATTCAAGAAAACCGAGCATTTTAGCATAATGTAAAAAAAAATCGAGACTTTAATGGAAAAGTTTTTAAGAACAAATAAACAATTAGAAAAAAAATTACTTTGTGCAAGGCCTCGACCCTGCTGGGTATTACGTAAGCCCTCTTGGATTCCTCGAACGGATGTCGACAGAGAATCTTGTTGCCAGCTTCCGGTGGCGGCTCGAGCGAGCTCTGAAGGAGATCGACGAGCGCATGACCCTCGGCACCGTACAAACGATAGGCGTTCTTTCGTCCCGGCATCGTTATTTTTCCAACTTCCTGGCTGAGCTTGATCCTCGGTTTTTCATTGATCTCAACCATTTTGTAGACGCAGCCGAGAGCTGGTTGTCTCTGGCACGTCACGAGATGAGTTCCAATTCCGAAACAGTCGATCCTGTGATTCTACGCATCCAAGTTTATTTTTCCCTATTTTACCCTAATGAATATGATTATTTTACTTATTGATTAACCCTTCGTTAAAATCAAAAAGAGACGTCTTTTGTTTTGGTTTGAGAGGGTGAACTTACCACTACAGTTACCCCTTGACAGGGATAGACAAAATTAAGTAAAAAAAAATGGAGTTTTAAATGGTTTTTTAATCTTCCCTTTTATCAGCTGGAAGTGGGAATTTTTTTGAATTCCTTATTCCAAAAAAAAGAAGTAAGAAATTTTTTTTCACTTGTAATTCCAGAAAAAAGGAGTAACGAATTTTTTTTCACTTATAATTCCAGAAAAAAAGGAGTATAAGGAATTTTTTCTCATTCATAATTCAACAAAAATTGGAGCGAGAAATTTTTTTCATTCATAATTCCGGCACGTTTGGAGTAAGAAATACATTGCCACTCATCACTTCAGACGGTTGAGAATAAAGATTTAAAAAAAAATGTTTGCCTCTTAGGGGCCCTTGGAGGTGGAAAAAAATTACCTTCTTAGTAGTGAAAAAAATGGTGTCTTCATTACTTTCAATAAAGTCATGATTACAAGCGGTTTTATTCCGTTAGCGCAATTGCATATATGTGCAACTACATACGATCGATTTAAAATAAAGAATACATATATACCTGCTCGTTCAGACTGATTATAATGTCCTCGTTGATATCACTCGACGCCACAATCGTCAGCTCAGCGAACCAGGGCACGTTGAATTTGATAGCCAATTTTTCAAAAGTCTCTCTCGCGGCTTGGCTCAAATAAGCAAGATCACCGCTGTCGATTCTTATGCCGATCGCACGATAACCCAGATCCGAGAGCCCCAATGCGACCGCACAAAAATTCAACAAACCGCTCCTATTTTTGTTTCGTTTCGTTCGTTCGTTGATTTTCCCAACGGAAAGAAAAAGATCTTCGTATCAGTATGACAATCTTCAAACTCGTTATTATTTCGTAAATATTATTACCATGATTTTAAATTATTAACCCCTTCGGCGGCAATTGGTGTACAGTGTCAATTTCAACTTTTAAAATAATCCAAAATCGAGATCCCGGCAGATCTAAGAATTTTTAGGATCGCTGATTGCGAATTTCAAATTTTAAATTACTAGTAAAGTCGACAAGAATTGTTTCTATAAACGACAACTATGCATAATGGATTTGTATTTGATTGAAAATTTTTTTTTACTTTTAATATTTTTTTCGTTTGTTTGTTTTAAGGTAGTTCTATCGTTTTCTTAACATTGTGTTGAAAATTTAGATATATCTTCTTTGATGTCTTGTGTACATGTGCAATAAATTTTGGAAGGTTGTACTATGTGAAAGTTGAAATATTTATTCGTGAAAATCATAATTTTCGGCAGTCTCTCATAAGAGCTAAAAGTTGCATTTTCATAAATAAATATTTTGTTTTCTACGAAGTTAAACCCTTTAAAACTTTGTATACATTTTTATGCAACATCAAAGAAGCTTTCTTTAGTTTTTCCAAGAAAAAAATTTTCGCAATTTTTGTAATTATACAGTAAGTACATATGACCTTAAACGACCTTGAATTTAGAGTATGTAGTTCTTTAGTCAATTTGCAAGAACTTTTCTCGATCAACTTGAGTCCACAAATTATTATGTATGTGAAAAAAAAACTAAAAAACAATTTTTTTATTTGAATGTTACGATAGAACTACCTAAAATTCAAAAACATTTATAGTGTCTAAGAAAATGGAATTTTTTTTTTTTAATACGACTAGTCATTTTTTATTTCGATATTTTATGATAAAATTAACAATCCACTGCTTCATTAATTGCCAAATCGTAAGTTTTGAGAAATTTTTTCGATTCTTTTATCCTATAACTTTTTTGGGCGCCCAACAAAAAATTCAGCCTGCAACCGAAGGAGTTAAAAATAAAATTTTCGACTATTACTATTATTTTCGAAAATTAATTTCTCGTATGCGAATTTGTTGATCAAAGTGCCAGGCATTATCCCGCGGATAATGTATTGTTTCATTGATGCAAGTTTTTTACTGCATTATGAATTGTGTACTTTTTTTTTATTACGTGTATATCTATGGTATACTTATGATAGTTGAAATAAATTGTGTTTATCGATCAACCATTTTTTTCAATGGATTCGTGCAGATGAGACCCAGTTATGGTTGAATTTCCAACCCTCGGTTTTTTTTCTCTTTTTTTTATATATACACATTGAGAAAAAATTTGGTTGACTCAAAAAATTATTAGGTGAAATACCTCCAACAACAGATTTAATTCCTTTAACTAATTATTCCGTTGTTTTTACTCCATATTTAATTAATATAATCTAAAATTTTTTAACGTAACGAAATAATTAGTTGAAAGGATCAATTTAGTGTTCATTTAAATAAATCTTTTGTTAGACTATTTTACCAAATATTTGTTTGAGTCAACAACATTTTTTTTTCTCAGTGGCAAAATATTTCACACAAAAGATATACCGTGTCTGTTCATTAAACTTCGATAAATTACCGATTTATGATATATAATAACGAAAGCATACAGGATTCAAAACGTGGAATGCGAGAAAAAAAGAAATAAATAAGGAAGTAACAAAAACAAGAAAAAAAAAAGATAAAAACAATCAGGCTTTCTTTGTAAAGATGGAATGTCGAGTTTAAAGCTCGTCGTGCACGGGTGCTCGGATGCAGTAGTAATAGCAGAAGCGGCCCAAGATACAAAGATCCGATTATAAATAAATTAACTATCGAGACACACGAACTGTCGTCAATAAAACGGAAATTATTGATCTCTTTCGTTTAAAGTATTTCATATGAATTTACTTTTGTTGTTACTTTTTTTTTAATCAGATCTTTTCATCGAGTTTCAGCTTTTGTTAATCTCGTTCAATGAGAAAATAGATGTTGAAGAGTATATGAGTAATTCCATCATATATTGAATAAAAATCTGCCAGGAGGTTTAAACCTTAAATAATACATACGACCATTATAAAGTACCTAACGATCAGAGCTTCCGTGATTTTTTTCAAATTGAACTGAAAATTTCAAAATTTCCAAATATTGATTTTTTGTGTTAAAAATATCATTAGCATGACGCAATTTAAAAAATAATAGAAATAGTGATTTTTTAATGTAAAAAAAGCTGAGCTTTTCGGTAAAAATATTTTTTTTATTTTCTCTCATATTGGGAAGTCCGAAAAAAATGGGGTAAAAACTCAAAAATTACTTTTTCTCAAAAATATCAATTGTTTTTAATTTTGAAAAAAATTTTTTTCTGAAAAATGGAGACTTTTCCACGAAGAAAAGGCACTTTTTAAAAGGCATATTCATTATTTAAAGTTCAAACAAAAAAATTGTAGCATAATTTTGAGTTTAAGTTTTCATAGTTTATTTTGAAAAAGCTTGAAACAAAATAGCCCACTTTTTTCGTAGAAAAGTCTCAACTTTTCAAAAAATATATTTTCAAAAAAAAAAGATTATATTTAAAAAAAGGTGATTTTTGAGTTTTTACCGCATTTTTTGGGACTTCCCGATATCAGAGAAAATCAAAAACATTTTTATCGAAAAGCTTCAGCTTCTTTTTACATAAAAAATCACTATTATTATTATTTTTTAAATTGCGTCATGATATTTTAAACAAAAAAAAGTCAACAGTTCCAAATTTTGAAATTTCGAGTTGGCTTTAACTTTTTATGGGCTCAATGAAAAAAATATGAAAAAAAATCACGGAAGCTCTCGTTATCAGGTACTTTATAAAAGGCGTATTCGTTATTTAAGGTTCAGACCTCCCGGCAGATTTTCATTGAATATTTGATGGAATGACTCATAAATAATTTGATAGGGGTACATGTAAAAATCCCTTTTTGTATGCTTGTGTATGGTGTATATGTATGTCGCTATATCTTCGTTATTGTCTTTATCCTCTGTCTTTGTATGTATTTATATATTTGTTTGTTTCGTATATTTTGTTAACGCTGATCGAGAGATTTCAATGAGTGCATGAATAGTATAATAATGAAGAGTGTAATAATTTTGTAAAAGAAAAAAAAAAAAAAAAAGAAACATGTCTCTCTCCCTCGGGTACAAGCAAAAACGGGGCAAACGACACGAAATCATACCTCACACAGAGATCGCCCAACTCGCCTCGTCTTAAAAAGCCATTCTTGCCAAGTGGTGTCGGTTCACATTTAATAGACGACGTTTTCGCATTATTCTGCAACTGTTTGGCCACGTTCGTTAAACTTTTTTTACTCTCTACATTTGCTCCTTCTACGTGTTGATCGCCCGATGTTTGTCGTGTGCTACAACGTTTATATAGAATAACGATTTTTTTTTCACTAAAACTTCTACAGAAATGTTGATGTTGTTGTTGCTGTTTTTTTTTCTGTTCACCGTATTTTTTTTTTCCTCAACCGTGTCTAACTGTAATTCGTGATTTTTGTCTCTCGACTCGTATCGATTACATTTTTTCTTATCAATTTTATATGTATTCTTTTTTGTTTTAACGAGACTGAATCTTGCGGCGATGTTTGCAGTGCAAATATGATTGTGATCGTGTTTCGATATGTACATATATGCACAAAGTGTTTCTTTTTTTTCGCCATACAAGAAGTACGAATGTTGGTGAAAAATTAAGACACGAGTAAAACGCATTACGAGAAATTTTCGAAATTCGAAACAAGTTTATAATTAACCATTTAAGGCCCGACTTTTTTTAAAGTACCGCGATTTTTCTCGATCCGCCATTTTTTATTTTGAAATTTTTTAAAAACTAACATTGAATTCATAATCAGCGAGCCCGGAAACGTCCAAGTCATTATTTTTATGAGCTCCACGTGATTTAAAAATTTGCAATTTTTTTCCGTAATTCTTACCACAAACATTTCTTTGTTTATATTATTATAATTACAAAATTGTTATAAATTTATTGAACAATACATTTTTTTTAGAGAGTGATATAAATGTGTGGGTCGTTGGCGTTTAGCAATAAAAAATATATTGATTTTTGACAAAGTAACGAACGTTTGAATGCAAAAGTCATTTTGATTGAAATCGCTGGGCCTTAAAGGGTTAATTGATATAAAAAAAATGCATAATTACGATCATAAATTGATAAATCGATAAATATAAGTTTGATACATAATTCGTATCGCGTTCAATCATGCTAATTATGACGCATCAATTTTATACGATACGTTTTACTCGGGCGTTAACCCTCTACAAGATCTCGTACTCCATGAGCGCCAAAAAATTAACATTTTATGTATATAAACATACACAAATATATTAAGAAGCGTCAAAAAATCGATTTTTTCTAAAATAATCCTTAAAAAAATATGTCAAATACGAAATTCAGTTCGATTTTCAGCTCAAAGTCTTTATTATAAAAAGTCGCTTATTGCGATTTTTTTTATTTTTCATCTAAATAATATAAAATAAAAATTGCAACCAAAGATTTTTCTTTGTATTTCGTTGAAAAAAAAAACGATGCCAAAACGATTCAAGAATTATTTGAAAGGGCATACAATTTTTTTTAAAAAAAGTACCATAATATTCCTCAGCAACATTTGAAACCCTTTAAAAACCTTTTTTCAACGATTTGAAAATTTAAACATTGGCTCATACATTTTTCATTTCAAAAATACACTTTTTAATTTGAAAAATTACCGGCTTTTGGCAATTTAAGGAGGTACCATCGGGATAACGAAAAATGATAGAAATTGTTAAAATTCGGGGAATATGCACTTTATATAAAAGAACTTATGCATGAATTTTTTCAGATTTTTTCACCATGCACATTTTGAATAAATTGCGATGAAAAATTAAGATTTTAACATACGTTTAAATGGGATGCAAATTGAATCTTTGGGAAAAATTTTACACAAATAACATATTTGCATAAAAAATGGATACATAGATAAAATGCATCTTTAAGAAAAAAAAAAAATGTATCCATTTCAAAAAGAATTTACCATATATTTGTTACGTTAACTTATTAAGGCGATTCGATACAAAAATCAAAATAATTAGAAAATGATAAAATTTAGCGAGATAACGTTCTTCAAAATCGAGTGCGAAAATCCAAATTTTTTCTGATTTTTTTTCCACCTACAGTTATCGAGTAATTAAGCAATAAAGCAGAATATTTATGCTCGGAATATGCAACATTGTATCGACTCGATGGTACCTCCTTAATTTTGTCCAGTAGTGTATCGTCGTAAGAAATTCGAAAAAAAATAGTCGATTTTTTGGCGCCACCTTAATATTTATATGTATGTATGTATGTACATACAGCGAGTGCAGCCCGCGAAATAGCCAAAGGTACAAACAATGAAAATAAACTGAAAAAACAAATAGATCAACATTTCGTTGATAAGCTTGAAAGCAGCTCGTCAATAACGACTGGGATTTCGAGGCACGGTTCTTATGTGTGCTTTTCAATACCATTTTTTTTTTTACAATTTCAAATAATTTTTCGTTTTCTTTCTTTTTGGTTCGGTTCGTCGATTGTACGTCATCGTGTTTTCGTCTGTTGTGTTGTGTGGACAATAAAGAGCGAGGAGGCCACGAGAGCAAGATCTGTCTTGCTGTTTCTGGTGCTTTTGCAGTTACTGCTGCCTCCGCGACACTCTGCGCGCAATCCGCTCAATCAACCAACAGGTATTAAATAGACAAAGAGAGAAAAAAGATAAGAAGAAAATAATAAAGAGAAAAATTGAGGTGTTAAGTTTAAAAGAGGGGGGGGGGAGGAAGAAAGGTTAATTTTAGAGAGATTGAGAGAAGATACGAAGGCGTTTCTGTACCTCTTGACGTCGTACGTGTCGACCAGTGCCATGAAACAGTCCGGAAACGCTATTGCGAAACTTATCAAAGCCGCGAACTCTCCGTCCGAAGCTTCGGTCACCAAAGCTTCTAGATCTGAGGCTATCGCTTCACGATATTTCGTCGCTAATTGAAGAAGATCGCACATTTCACCGGTCACTTTGTGAGCCAAAGTCTACAAACAAATTTTCATTAAAAAAACAAAAATACAATCATTGAAATTTATTCCATCGCGTATATTCAAATTCCACACTCGATACTAACATCTATCAAATTATTATTGAGGTCCATCATCGATGTTACATTTTTTTTTAAATCATTTTTTATATCGATTCTTTGATACTTAAAAAAAAGTTAATTATCCTAAAAGCAATATTTTTTCATCCAATTTCGAACTTTTTCGAACAATTCCGTAATTTCGATCGTGTTCTTTTATCAAAAGATGAGCTTTAAAAATACTATCGCAGCAAAAATCCAACAATTTTAATTAAAAATAATATTTTAAAGTGAGATTTTTGATAAGTTAATTTTGTTCCATAAAAAATTGAATATCTCTGTTTAAATATTACCGATCATAAAAATCATAAAAAAATACAAATTTCTAATATCTCTTCCGTATTTCACTAGCTTCGAATTAAGGTAATTTTCGTAATGTTGAAATATTTTTGTAATTTAGTTTTTACGTCTTATGTGGATGTAAAATATTTATAAAGTAATGAAAAAAAAAAATCGATTACTACGTTTAAAGTTCTAAAAATAACAACATAGTCGCTTTGTGACTGAAGCGAACTAGACATCATCGAATTTAAGGAGCTTGGGTACAATGTTGCCATACTAAAACCATGTTAAAAAAATAAAAAAATTTGAAAATACTTGTAATTAAATAAAATGTGATGAATATATTCTTCAATATTATACATTACAACACAATTTTTTTCAGATTTTATTCTACCTAGTTATCGAGTAATTGAACATTAAAGTTCACGTGTATAAGCATAGCATTTTCATATATATAAATATACTCCGAGCATATGAATTCTACTTCAATGCTAGATTACTCGATAACTGGATAAAAAAAAAATCTGAAAAAATGTATATCGTCATACAGTAATAGAGAAAATATTCGCCAAATTTTATCCAATTTCAAGCATATTGATTGGCGTATCGAAACTCCTTAAACCATTATATATCTCGGAAACTAAACGGTCAAATTTCTTGATTATTTCAGACCAACTTCGTAAAATGATCCTCTATAATTGAGGAAAAAAAAACCGAAAATCCATCGAAAAGTTTCCAAGTTATGACATCTTTAGCACTATAGTGAAAAATTGTGTAAAGCTAAAAAAAAAAAAAAAAAAAATTGTCAATTTATTTCGAAACAGTTTAGTACTCAGTAACTTTTATTTATGATCGCTAGCAGCGCTTTAATCTACCTGAACCATACCCATAAAAAAATCCCTATCTTTTCAGCACTGTGCGCTCCCGAAGTATATTTCCCTTTAAATCTTCATCAATCCCTCGAATACCGTTTCCAGTGTGTACTATCAGTTTTATGCGGAAAATGTGACCTCCCCCCGGGGTTAAAAAGTAAAAAAAAGATCGTTACGACGACTGCGTATCCTTACCACCGTTCTGAGCTCATCGATACTGGTAAAAGAGCTGATGTAGGCGTGAGCGTGTGTACCTTTTACCGGAATACCAAATAACTTTCCGGCAAGTACGTTGCTCGTGCCGTCGAAACCCCCTGTAGAAACAAAAGTACGAGCCCTCAATTATAAGTCACGACTTATGTGTCGAGCCATCAATCACTCGTTTCTCCAGTTTTCTCTAGATAATATGCGCTAGTTAAACTTTAAATCATTAAATATCCAACGACACAACACATCCAACGTTAAACAGACGTTAAAGTTTCAAGGTAAAGCCTGAAAAGCCTGATACCGGCTGTATTTATCGCGATAAGCGAGTGAATCGCGTCTAGAAATATCTCGGAGTTTGCAAAAATCCTTGAAGGGGCTGGAAGAGGGGTGGGAGAGGAGGAGGTTGATTTACGGCCGAGCGGCACCCGGTGGTACTCACTTGCACCGCGGTTTCGAGCAGCACGCGCGTCTCTCTTCATCGCGAGGGAACTAATCGAATTTTTATCTTATTTCAAAGAGCCTTCCACATACACACACACTCGAATAATCGCCTCGTTTGTACTGCGGGTGTCGATGAGAGCTCAAGCGCGTCTCTAGCATACTTTTTTTCATTGGAAATAACGCGAAAATGAGATTTATCGATAATTAATGCCGATCGGGATTATCGTATTGTTTTGTTTGTTTTATTAGATTCTGGCGAATAATCTGACCTATATAACTGTATCTGGAGGCGCTGAGTCCCCCGTCCGGGCCCTGAGCTCTCCTAAGGCCAAACTCCAGCAGAGCAACGTGTTTGCCAGCGACCATTCGATATCTCGATGCGTTAGTCGCCATCAAACTCGCATAATTCACGAGCGTCAGCAACGTCGTTTCCAACAATTGTACTATTATCAATGGACCTTCCGTTCTTATCATCGGCACTCTGAAAATTCGTCACAGATGAAATATTGTAGAACGCCCACGATTACTTCATACGTGCCCATCTCGGATACACAAATGATGTAACGCATCGAGATTTTTTCCATTATGCAATACTCGTACGAGTCGTTTTTTAATGTCGCATTTTTATACTACTACGCAAACCTTGGAAAAACGACCGAGCCCTCCTCGATCGCGTACAATGTCACATCTTTCGTCGTCAAACTCTGAAGATACGTGAAAAATTCTGGTTCCACCGATTCCGGCAGTATCGACTTCAGATACTCGATGTCTGAATCATAATTGCCATACGAAAATTCTTTATCAGCTTCATTATCGATATAATAAATTAAGCAACATTTTTTTTCAAACAAAATAATAATTGTAAAAATGTACATAATTTTTTTTTTTTTATAAA
>JABMBV010004754.1:0-10789 GCA_018906735.1 Mesochorus sp. PSUC_FEM 10030011 | reverse complement strand
TATATATATGTATAAGGAGGGCCAAGTATGAAAAGAGAAACGGCACAGTCAGCGATCGTCGCGGTGCTCCGACTGAGATGCGACTCCTCAATGAATTCTTGCCAATTATAATTTCTTGTGCTTTCAGGCCCGTCTGCATGTATTCTCTTCCCTTAGCCAAACGCTTCTTATAAGAACCTCGAGTTCTTATACGCAAAACGAAACGAAAAGTGTTGAACGACTTTGTCCGCAAAAATATAAACTTTTTTTCTAATACCAAGGTATTAATAATCTCCCTCGTCGCCCAAAATATTTCCCCCTTTCCGCACCTACACGTGGGTCTGCTCTTTGCTAGAGAGCGGACGAGTCGTTGCGCGCTAAAACAAAACGAAATAGTGCAAGAGCCGCTCAAGGATAACAACTACGAAAAACGAGTGGTTGGTTGGTTGGTTGGTTGGTCGGTTGGTTGGTTGGTTGAGAAGGGAAGAAAAGAGTAAGAGTAGGAGAAAGCGAAGGAGGAGGAGGAGGAGGAGGAGGCGCACGAAGAGAGCCTAGAAGAGGTCTGTTGGAGCTCGCACGAGAACCGCCATATTGCGAACAATTGAAACCGTTGCCGCGGCACCTCGCGGGGCCTCTAAAATCGTCCTTTCCTGCTCTTCAACCCACACACATGCGCTCACACTTGTATTCGTTATTTCTTGGTCTCTCTCTCCCTCTTTGGACGCCTGCAGCTGCGATACCCGAGTCTCGGACGCCGCTTCTAAAACAGTGGTGCAACAGAGTATCGCGCACTGGATCGCGTGTCCTGGCCCTTTTTTCGAGGTTTCAGAAATAAAAGAAAAAAAGAAAAAACAAACAGCGTACAACTAGCTCATCGTGGTGTGTGCTTCAACTCGAAATTGTGCAACCATATTCTCGGAAGTCTTTGAAAATGATGTTGCTTCTCCTTCTACCCCGCCAGAATAAGAATAAGAATAAGAATAAGAATAAGAATAAGAATAAGAATAAGAATAAGAATAAGAATAAGAATAAGAATGAGGGAGATTGAAATAATAATAATAAAATAAGCATTCTGTATAGAGCCACTGGTTCCTGCAGGCTCGTTCCCGTCACGAAAAATTGACTTACGATGTATATATTGTGTCCGAGCACGAGCAATTTCCTCGGGGATTAATTGTGTGTGCTTGCGTACTCACGTACGCGTGCAATACGTTATGCGCTTTCGTTTCTTTGTCATGATCCGACCAACTACTAGCGCACAATGCCGATTTTGGTAATAGATTTCGGTAATGCGAGAGAGCGCCACGGGTATTCCCTTTTTCGTCTCCAAACTGCTTTCTCTCTCTTCCGTTCTGGTCGCCCTCTTTTAGCTTTACGTCAGGTAGTAGAAATTGTGTCTTCGTAATAAGCGTTAAATGAAAAAAAAAAAATCGTGTAACGAGAGTTCGACCATCGAGGCGCTCATTCGTTCATCTTGAAAAACTTGGAAATTAAGGAGAAAAAGGTATGAAAAAAAATAATAATAAAAAGAAGAATTTATCGAGCCGTCGATAGTCCCAGTGCCCAAGATGGGTCTTGAGAAACGACGTTTCAAGTGCCTCGTACAGAGAGCCAACGTCAGTTACAAGGGACAAGGATAAGAAATTGAAAAGCGCCCCAACTGTGGAGGGGAGTGGAGAGGCTAGAAATGAGACGAGGGGAAAGCAGGAGGAGACGTACCAGAGAGTCCTGGTAACCCGATGCCAAGGAGAGCTCGCGGTGTCTTTTCGGTTTCGGTCGTCGTCGTCGTCCCCCGCCGCTTCTCACTACCTCGTCTCGTTCGGCGCTCCGGACTTGTGCCCAGAAGAGATGGAATAATGCGGTTCGCTTCGATGGGCTTCGAGGCCCGGAGTGGGGCGGACGGGTATCGAAGAGGGGAGCAGCAAAACGTTGCGATCTCCGCCGTACTGACCTTGACTAGGCCCGAAGTTGCGGTGGGTTGGGACTCGGGAAGATCGCGAGACGCGGGTCCGAGGGAGGAAGGGAGATGGATATCTATGCCCCTTTGCCCCCTATGCCATTGAACGTGCAACAGCCCTGTAGTTCTGCATTCGCAGACTCTCCTCCATCAAGGACATTACAAAAAGTACATTAGACGAAAACACGTTGCCATTATATGGGGCTCGGGCTTCTCTCTTCCTTTCTCTTATTCTCTTATTCGTCTTTTCGCGCACCGGACCAATGTCGTTTGCAGCACGTATACGCAAACGTATACGCGTTCCGCGCCTCTATGGTATCGCACGTATATTCGCGTGCAGATTGTGCGCAAGACCAAATCTAAGATCCGAGGTGGGGTCGAGACTCTTTCCCCTCGCCCCTCTTCCCCTCTTCTCACTCTCCCTCCCCGCCGTGCGATTTTAACCCCTGATTTTTGGGATTTTGATCGATGATTGGTGTGTCATTACGCTCGCTCCCTTCCATCCTCTTCTTCTTCTTCGAAAATATCCCTGCTGTATCTCATCCAGCGACTCGTTTTATCTTCCTTTCCCCCTCTTTTTTTTATTCCGTCGCCTTCTCGCCACCGTCGAGTTTGACCAAATTCAAATTCGTTCCCGATGTAAATTAAACGAGAAAAAAGTGGCTAATGTCACGAATCGCAATTCCTGCGAGACGTTTTATCGCGCTCGAATGCGTGCGCACGTGTGTGTGTGTGTGTGTGCATTAAATGTGCACAGTCGGGGCCTTGAGAGTCGCGGCTTTATTTCTGGCTGCCGGGGAACGCGAGAGCCGCCCGGTACCTGCACCTTACCCACTCGTCGTCGCTTCTCAAGATCAAGGCCATATTCTCCTTACCCCGATCTTCTCACTCGCCGCGTGCACACTTTCCCCCTTGCGCGCGGGATGACTGGACTTTTTTATGCCTTTCGCGCGTATCCTTTTATTTTATTTTATTTTTTTTACATATTTTCTTCACTCTCTGACGCAGACCGCGACTATCGTCAATAAGAAAAATTTCATTCTTGCTGCCAATCGCTTATTCTCCAACGAATCGTGTATATGTAATCGCAGGACTTTTAATTTTAAAAAATTTAAATTTAGAAAATATGATGCCTTTTTCGAAATGTAATATTACCATACCTCCCCCCACCGTATCGACTAAAAATCTGCGACGCGATCGTAGGAATGTCATCAACGATTCATTTCCCCGATTCACTAATTATCGCGCGCAGGAAGATTGATTAATGAGAAGAAGGAGAAAAAAAAAAAAGTATCGATGCCAATAACGAAACGCGTATCGTCGTTGGCGTATAAAGGAGAATAAAGGCCAACACGGAAATCTAGAGAAAAATTTAGTTTAATTATGAACCGGGCTGTGCCACGGTGTAATTTCATCGCCGCTGCCGTCCGATCGTATTCCTCAGCATACTAATTCCCATATGCTCGGTTGGGTAAAAGGAACCCCTTGAAGAAACGAGCCTATAAAACAGGTTCTCTCCTTCCTCTCCTCCTCGAGGCTCATATCTATGCGCGAGAAATACACCTCCGCATTATTAAAGGCACTTTTGCGTGAGCTACGAGTTTCGTGAAAGTTCATATAGCACACACGAAATATATACGCGCTCGCACAAGAGCAGCGTAAGGCACGGAGGCATACAAACATATATTATATTAACGTGGGGAACCCAACGCAAACTCCAACTTGGTATTTATCCGCGTTCTGCTCGTACGATGCTTGCTCGAGAGTTTATCGCGACTCCCACACACAAGGGACACACGTATATATACCAGACATTCTTATTTTCAATATGACGCGATCAATATTTTTTATATTCTTAAACATTTAAATTTATCTATCGCGGAAAAATATAATTTACTCGTGTCTCAATTAATTTACGGAAATGCCTAGTTGTTTTTTTTTTTTTTTATTCAAAATTTTCATTATTATGTTTGCGTAAATAATGGGCTGAAAAAAAACAAAAATATACTCGAATAAACTCGTTGAGACTTTCCCACGAAAATGAAAGTGATCTCTCTCTCTCTTTCTGCATGTATAAATCTATTTTTATTGACAAATGATGTTCTCGTGGAAGAAGGCGAGAATGCACCAAATTGATGACGCGTAAATAAAAGCATCGAGAGAACAGATACAGCCTCGTCATTTCGATGATTATAGACTCGCAGCGATGGTGACGCGAGGGAAATAAAATTCGATGGATCGAGGACTCCCATAGTTGTCTTGTTGTGTCTGCCTGAACAGTATTTTTTTTCTCTCTCTCTCTCTCTCTCTCTTTTAATCGTCACACGATACGAGCAAACGTGAAACTCTTTTGATCCTTTGTGGTTGATCCGATTATGATTTTTTTTTAATTGCGCACTTTCAGCGCTAAAGCGCGTTTCGTCTTTCTCATTTAAATCGGTATGTAATTATCCTCGATCGAATAATTTTCATTTTTATCGATAACCGCGCGTGAATTTTGAACCGAAATTTCGATAACAATGTGGACACATCGTATATACTTTAAAATGAAAAAAAAAAAAAATGAAATAATGCAAAAGCGATTTGGCTGTCGTCGTAACTGATGGGAATAAATATTCCTCCGTCCCGACCGAGTCCTTGACATTAAACGTGTTTATTGGGATTCGCGACGAGCAATCCGCGCTGCTTTCATTCAATTCAACACCGCGATCTCACGCTATATTCTGAATATACGCATAATGCGTATCATTTGTATATGTGCATTCAAGAATTTTTAGAAAAAAAAACGAAACGAGTTATAATTGAGTCTCGAGGAATATTGAAAAATTATATTCAAACTCGATCATTTTCCAGGAATTAAATCATCGGTCTATAATTGACCCCTGCACTCATTTCATCGGCCAATATTACACTTTTTATAGTTGTATGAAAAGTCTATTGAAAAAAAATATTCATAAAAATAAATATATCGAGAGATTTGGATTATAATTTCTCGACGAGTCCAGTTTATCCCATGTTTATCTCTTGATTTCACGGTAAAATTTACCGAAATATATTTCACACGAATTTAACGAACAAAAGCGGTACACGAAAACAATATTGTTTTTTCAAAAATATTTGATATTTATCGTGTCGGTGAAGCAGGTAAAAACGTCTCGAGGTTCTCGCACGTATACGTAAAGAAAAGTTTAAAAAAACTTGTGGACACATCGGGTACATTTGGCCAATCATCGGTAAGGTCATTACAGTCGAAATTCACGTTTGCGCAACGCGCTATTGCCCCTCGCGACCGGGAATTAACGATAATCGTCGCTCCAACTCGCATATATCCGTTTCCTTGACGTACAATCCGCGACTCGTGCATTTCCAACTGCCTCTCATTTTTAATCTAATATTTTTGCTTTACAAAAGTATGTCTTTTTTTTCCAACTGTTTAAACATATTTATTTATCCATTATTGTTTTTTTTTAAGCAATATTGATTTATATGAATTTAAGATGAAAAAAATAAAAATCCATGTGCTCTCAAGAATGACGGAGTAGTTGAAGATGTACGAGTTGCGGACTGTAGAGAAAAGTTAACTGCGTGTGAATATTTTTACTATCTCTCCAGCCATATTCGATTCAATCGGTTTCAGAATTTTTTAAAGATTTTGCCACATCGTATTTTTATCCTCCTCAACTTGATCCAATATCGGGGGGTTTTCATCTTTGTAACTCGAGTCGACGATTAAATATAACGCGAGTTGCTCTCTGTAACGAGGCTGCTGGCCAGAGTGAAACAGAGAGAGAGAGAGATTGTGATCTGCTTCTCGCATCCACATGTAACACGCATGACGAGTCTGCGCTGCGTGCGTACACGCATCTCGCCTCCGCGAGAGCATCGAGACAACACGCGTGTCATTTATAATATATGTGAGAGAGAAAGAGGGGAGGAGGGTTTAGAAGTGATGAACTACTGGGCAAATGCGGAGGCGGGTGACACTGCTATCTATACGGCTATAAAAAGAGAAAGCGATCGTACAGTCTCATCTGTACACAAATTCCCCAATACACTTAGCAAGATACGAAAAGCTTTTCCGACAAGTATATTATGTATATATATACTATAAAATAACTCTCGATTACGCGATCGCGTAAATAAACTTACAATCGTAAACGTTTACGTAAATAAAGTGAGCAAGTAAGTATGCCCTGAATCCGAACTGGTTTTCCAGTCTCTTTGAGCCATTTTACATCAGAGGCAGGATCATTAGTATACCACCATCGTTATTTCGTTTCATTAATTTTTTTTTCATCTTGAGAAACTTGAGAAAAATTTCTCAATTGTTATATTATATTTTCATAAATTAAAATTTAAACTTTTTTTCCCATCTTTAATTAACTTGAGACGAAAGAAGTTGAATGAGATTCAAGAGAGAGAGAGAGAGAGAGAGCGTAACGCACACCCCGAGTTCGAGAAGAGATTCTATATTTGATGCGTTATAGCCCCCCTGCGGGAGGAGGCAAGGGAGGGGGTGAAAAAGCGACCTACATTTCCGGGAGTTGCGCGAGACTCTTACTTTCCCCTCCTCTTCCACCTCTCGTTTCTCTCATTCTCTCATTCTCTCGGCGCACAATCTTCTTACTCTCTCCGATGGGATGATGATGCAACGATTACACTCGTGCGGAGGCTGCGCGTGCGAGGCTCCTCCGTACGACTGCGGTATATACGGAGAAACAGGTGCAACGCGCAATGCAGGCCAGCAATGATCAACGCGTCTTCTTTTACGCACGTATATACATATACATATATGCGTGTATGTGCATAATGGAACAGGGAGCGAGGAATGACGAGGATGGACAGCTGAGATTAATTGGAATATAAAGAAGACTCGATTCTTTTATGTATTCGAAAATAATAATGGAAAATTAATTACATGAATATACAAAAACATTAAAAAAGTATTCACGTCGTTTTTATTGTAATAAAGTTGGGAGTTTGGTGAATCGGAATTAACGAAAGATGTCTATTTTTGAACATGTTTTTTCCCCTGGTTTCATTTCATCGTGTTACGACGAGAGTGTGTGTTCTTTTTAAAAGAGAAGGAAAGAAATAGTTGGTAAAAAGAAATATATATATATAGAATTCTCGTGTTTCCGTACCGTAAATAACATACGCACGACGGAAACGACGACGAAGAGAGCCTGCTTCTGCGGTGCTGGTTGTGCTCGGAAACCATTCGATAATTAAATATGGAAGTAGCGGAGTCTTCTCTTGATGCTGGAAAAGTACACGAACGTCTCTAGCTCTCTCTCTCTCTCTCTCTCTCTCGCAGAGCTCTATATGTGATCTGCATCTGTCTGGCTATAAACCAGCTCCAGTATATATTAATATATGTATAGAGTCTTTGACTTGAAATTAACACGCGCGCGCACACACACGCACACTCATAAAAACGTTACCAAAATAATTTGAATCCTCGAAAGCACGGAGTTAATGTAGCCCCCTCCCTGCTGCCAAACCTTCTCCAAAAGTCGTGCTTTTTTATTTTATTTTATCGAATTAAACTATTGAAATATCATTATCATCATTGAGGGGTGAGATAATAAAGGTTGGATAATTTACCAAGGGGTTGTTTTACCGCAAATATTTGTTCCTCGCCATCTGCTGGACGATATCGAGTTTCAGGCAACGAATGATAATGCAGGAATTTTCTTATCTACCGTACATACGATGGAAAAGTGGCAAATGTATATGTAGACACGCAGAAAGCAGAGAACTGAATTATCACTGTCGATAATATCGTTTTTTGAGGCAAGAGCGAAAACTTTGATACCGATATACCATCCAATTTTTGGATAAAATATTTTCACCCTCCATTTTTTGTTTTTCGATTTCAACCGATGCGATAATAAGGCACCCCCGGCCCGGAAGTCCACGCTCCATATCGACGAGTGTTACCCATTTACTTTCATTCACAATTTCAACAGAAACTAGAAACATTTTTCAATTTTGAATATAACATCGAAAAAAGACTATCCAAGACGAGACGAGAAAAATCTTTCTATCTACAAGACGTCGGGACGTCTTGTAGACTCGATCTCGTTAAATCCCTATCGTTAAACGTGTCACGAAGTGAGACAATTTAATGCGAGGTTAAATTGAACATTTACATTTTTCTTGCATTCGTATTGTTTCATGTGAGAAGTCGAAGGAAACATTAATTCTCAAGTTCTCTTGAAATACTTTTTTTCGCATATTCTCTCCTCTTTTTCTTTCTCTCTCTTTCTCACTCTCTTTTAGTTTGCAAGCGGCGACTCTTTCCAAAGCTGCGAGGAAAGCTCCAACAAATTGAGTGTTTCTCGATACGTTTGCCAGAGTTAAAAAGCCCAAGAACGATAGAGAGAGAGAGAGAGAGAGAGAGAGTCGAGCATATGTTGGTAGCCGACGAAAATGTATTTATAGACGAGGAGGTCGCGGTGCGTTCCAAAAGCTGGTTAGCCGCGGTTAGACAGTTGAAGCGAGTCCGAGGGTATGAGACGATCATCGTTTCGTGCGTGTCTGTCTCTCATTGTTATTAGTCGCGAGGATTCGTTTTGTCAATTTTTTTTCTTCTTCTAAATAGTGCCAATTTTCTAAATTATTTATTCCCAACTGGTCCATTTCATCTCTCACGATTCAAGGGATTTTCGTACGACATTCCTTTTGAACAATTTTTTTTCGTCGAGGGGTTTAACCGCGGTAAAAAATAAACAATTAATGGAGTCACTGATTTAGCTTCGATCGATCCATTATCTCTCTCTTTCTTTTTAATCAACATTTATATATCGCTGTTATTCCTGACTATGCGGTCGATTGGCATTCATTGAGAGGGGATGAGAAATATCTGGAGTTGTAGAAATACTTTGGGGGGGGGGAGAGGGAGAGACAAATTTTCCAATTGAATCGCCCCCGAGAGTTATCTGGGTAAAGTGCTCTGGACAGTCGAGCATTGAATATATAAAATGAAAGGGAGCGAGAAAAAGAAAGAGAGAACTCGAAGGGAATTGTCGTCTTGTGCCTCTAAAATGGAGGTCACGCACGTGATATTCGACACGAGTGATTGTCTCTTTTTCCGTTGAGGATGTCGACCGTTTTGCAAATAATTTATCGATCAAGTATTAATTTTTTAGTTAAAGGAACGACGTATCGAATTTGAAAAATTAATAAAAAACTATAATATCTTGAAAAAAGAATGACAAACAATTTGGTTAATAAAATGGTGAAGAAAGTAGTGAGAAATGAATGCAGAAAATATAAATGAGTTAATTTAAAAATTGTATAGGTATATATAGTGTAGGATAGTTTATCGAGTGACGTCGGTGTAAGAGTGCGTCGAGTCGGATATTAACGAATAATCGTTTGACGGGGGAAATAAAGAAATTTAACGAAGAGCCGGAATATATAAAAGTGTCGAAGGGAGACAATATAAGCTGGCGAATAAATGCGTCATTTGGTGAATTCGAGTCTATGCCTGACGCACCGGAAGTCGAAGCTCGTGCGAAGCTGACGAAAACTTTACCGAGCGCTGCTGCTCGTGCACTTTTTCATTATTTTCGTGACCGAGAGAAGAAGAAAAAGCTCGTTTCTCATTTATAAATATATAAAAGCTATATCGAATAATAAAATGGCTCATCATATGAGAAGGCCGATGAAGAGAGAACATTACAAGCCTTTCGGCATGAGAAGGAAGGTAAGAAATTATTTTTTTACTCGAAATTAACCATTTTTTTATGGCAAAGTTACGGGAGCTCGAGGATTTGTTCAACTCTAACAAAAAAGATCGACGTCTCTCGAGATTATGGATTTATACACACACATGCATACATTGTTTGTATGCGAATGTGTATAATCGAGTTATTTATAAGTCGGTGAAGAACAGCTCGAATCGCGTGATAGGTAACCTGCGATAGTCTATCTACGCAACAATATATATGTCTTCTCTACTATACTTGAACTATAATAACGAGAGTTATTTACGAGTACGAGCAGCTCGTGACGTACTTGACAATAATGAACGTATCTGATACTTTCGTACGTGTCTTACGTCGACGATTGTACGTATATATATATATATATCATACATCTTTCTCTACTGTACGATATAAAAAATTATGAAATAGAGGAGATTTTGGGGATGTATAGTTTAATGTCGAATGAGAAAAGAGAGAACGAGAGGCGCGATAGAATCCGCGCCAGTGTTGAGCGACTTTCGATCTGCTCTATCCGCGCGCGCGAGGTCCAAAAATAAAATGGTACGCTAGAGAGAAGCTCGTACTCTTTGTCCGGCCTACCTCTATCCTCATCAGTTTTTTCTCTCCTCTATATATGCCACGATTCTTTTTTTTTTTTTTTTTTATTATTTATCAAAACACGTTTGTTCGATATGTTCGATCGTTGGTCCTCTTTTTTCGATTCCGCGAATAAAGCTCTTGGACCTACGCGCGTATAGACCCCCGAATGAGAACCGAAAGGGCGAAAAACTTTACCCGTTGAATTTTCTACTCGTCGCTACGATAAAAAAATAATGCAAAAATTGAATTTTGAAATGGTTGAATACTTTTCCTCTTATCTATACATAAAAAAATAATGAATACGTCTATGAATAATAATAACAATAAGTCTTGAATATAACTCTATTAGTAGTTGTATGTAATTGCCCGAGTAGCATCGTCGACGACGGCGGCAGCAGCGATACAGTAGTAGTAGTGATAGCAGTAGTCATGTATAGTAGTAAGAGTAAACGGTTGGTAAGACACACACGTTGCCAGAGAGGGTGCACTGGCCCCGGACTCGTGGGCTATAGAGAGCAAGTGGTGACGGGGGGGGGGG
>JABMBV010004743.1:0-10792 GCA_018906735.1 Mesochorus sp. PSUC_FEM 10030011 | reverse complement strand
TATATACATATATAAAAATACGTCAAGGGTGTGTGCTTGTACGTACGTACACAAAGACTCGTAAAATCCAAAATGGCGTAACTTTTATTTGGTTCTGTATGAAAAGTCGCTCGAGATACGCCATTTTGCTTGTCACTTTTCGACGTGGATATCTTTCCGAGGCCGCGGGCAACGGCCGTTATCTGGAGAACCACAGTGTAGCGCAGAGCATCCCCCGAAATGAGAGAAGAATTGGTCGTAGTAGTGTGTATCGTCGATATGGTGCGGGTCTATCGTGACCGCTATGTTGCTCGTCTTCGGAGCATCTCGATTTCGTGCGCCAGCGGCGTTTTGTTGGGGAGAAAAAGAGTGAGAGAGAGAGAGAGAGAGAGAGGAAAATAAATATATATATGTAGACATGGTCACGGTGATCAGCCGCGTTTGCCGCGACAGACTAAACGCTGACCACGTCGGACATTAGAGATCTATCTCAGAACAAAATCTACCCATTTTTTCATCCCTCTTTATCAACGGTTTCTTCTGTTTTCCGGTGGCACTTTGGGACACAGATCGATGGGAAAACGTGCGTGGTGTATGAGGCCGAACATATTTTCTCGTGAGGGGGGAAAGGGGGGGGGGGAGAAAAAAGGAGAAGAAAAAATCGTAAAGTCGAGTGGATGATGTCGGGGAGAAAGCCGAGAAGAGCGTTCGGAGCTGAAGAACAAAGGGCCTCGGAATTTCAGGGTCAGGTTGTTCGGGCGCAGCCCTTTTGCTTGCAAGGGTCTCCATGTATTTATTATTTTTTTCTTCTTCAAGTATATGCAAGGCACCGAGGGAAAAAGGCAAGAATAAGGAATAAGAAGACGGAGGGGGTGAAAGAGCCAGGAAAATATGAAGGAGGAACGTTGCGGAGGCAAAACGCGCGGTCGAGAGAGGGCGAAAGGTGTAGGGGTGGGTTACTCTCGCGCACACGGGTGCTAAGACGTGTGGGGAGGGTAAAAGTCCGCGAGCCATTTTTCCCCATATAATTATAAGAGAGGGACCTGGGTGTTGCTATGGTAACCACACACCCCCATCCCTTATTTCGTTCTATCCTTTTTTTTCCTCGATTCTGTCCCTATCCTTCTCTCTCTCCCTCTCTATCTCTCTCTTTCTCTCTCGCAAGCTTTTTATCTCGTACTTTCTCACTCTTATTCCGTGTGCACCCCGTTTACTTGTATGCCCGAGGTAAAGCACAGGACGAAGCTTGGCACATGTGCTGCTGCTGCTGCTGCTGCCGCTGCTACTCTTCGTCCGAGACTTGTGTAAGTCTTTCGAGACTTTCTCGACCGTCACTACTCTCATGAAAACATATATGGATCTTGGGACTTTGTATATATGTATAGCGCATGAGCTTTCTGTATATCTTTGTATTTCCCATATATTTATGTATATGTATAGAGAAAAGCTGCACTTCCTACAGGGCATACACGTTTCCCAGGCTCCTTTCTGATGAATGTTTGCGTCGTAATGTTTCTCCTGGCTCGCTGCTCTGCCCCTCGTTCCTTTTCTCGTTTCGCTAAAGATTCTTTGGAAGCTTTTCACGAGGAAAGGTGTGTGCAAGAGACGCCGCAGAGACCGAGGATGAAATTAATGTATTTGTTCTGCGGTCACCCTCTCTCATATATGCTTTCATCTCGTTTTCTTTCCTCCGTCTCGTCTATATATAGACACACGCTTTTTTCTCGCTCTTATTTTCCCTCTGCTGCTCGAGACAACGCTTCCTCTTCCTTCTCCTTTTTTTCCTATTTCTCTCGATCTCTCTATATAGATTGTTCTCACTCTTTCCTTCTTTTACCTTACGGAATGTCCACGACCATTATTGCTTTCTTGGGTAATGGATGTTCGCTTTTACTCTTCGCTTTCGTTTATTTCACTTCCTCTTTCTCTTTCTCTCTCTCACGTGTCTCGTTCGTCTATACAGGATATTGTGAGAACGGGAGGGGAGGGGGTTTGTAAAACAAGATGCGACGATATTGTCAATAAACTTTCTTCTTCTTCTTCTTCTCTCAATACAATTATTTTGTTATCACTTCATCAGCAATTCACGCTGATTTTGTTACAGTCAGAAAAATCCTTGCTGCAAAATCTGTTTGATGCTAAATATTTTCGCTTAGGGAACATCCATTTTGTAGTTTGCTCTACAGAGGCGCAGCAAATAATTTAGTGATTCGCCGAGCAGATATTTTCGAGTAAACTGGTACGTTAAATTTTCTTGCTAAATGTCATGCTGGTCCTTGCCCGGAGGTACGCACGAGTGAAATGTATATATATGTATATCTTTTTTTCGTTTTTTTCGCAGTACACAAACCCGAATAGGGATGGGGAAAAAACGCGAGTAAAAAAGAAGAGAAATACGCGAAGACGACGAGAGGAGCGAGTGCATAGGAAATGGCGGTGTACTTACGAGCTTCAGCGTCGTTTCAGCGCGGCGCGAGAGAGGGGTTGCGGAATTCGTCGTAACGAGGGCGAAAATAGAGGGTTGCTTTGGAGAAAGAAAGAGAGAAAGAGAGAGAGAGAGAGAAGGGTGGCTCGTTCGACGTAGCTCCCCTTGAAAAAAAGCCATTTAAATAGGTACGGTCGGACGGGAGCTTCGAGTTCGACGAGCTCAAGTGTACGTACGTATATATATGTACGGATACTAACATATATAAACTTGTGTATATACACGTAGATGTAAACGTGAGAGACGTAAGAAGAGCTAGAAGAGGGTGTGGGAGATCGCTCCGTGGGCAGGTTTTCCATCGCTTCATCCTCTTCGTCCTCCATCTCCTTTTAAACTTCCTCGCAAGAGTGAGAACGAGAGTATGCGCGATCGACCACCCACGAATTCGTGAGGTGGTTGAAAGAGCGAGAGAATAAGAGAGAAAGAGAGAGAGACGAAGGGTAAAAAAACGTGTGCGATTCCCTCGCGGCTCTTGCAAAGCCCTCTTTGAAACAAAGAAATAAAATTCTCCCCTTTTAGCCAACCTCGAAGAAATGTGTGACTGAGCTCCAGTCGAAGGATATGTATAAATTTGTAGAATCGTTGTAATAATGAAAAGAAACGTCTTTTACGTTCGTTTTTCTGTATATCCGCTGGTGGACATCGGTCCAAGGATAAATATTTTTAGAAAAACAAGGATTTCCACACGCAGGAAAAGAGAGAGATTTCAGTGAATAATTGAGCCGCGTAATTTATCTTATTTCGCGAAATGCAGAGAGAGGGAGGGAGAGAGAGAGAGTGAGGAAGAGTGAAAGAGGAAACGCGCGTGGAGTATAAGTCCAGAGGACACGGATAGGGATGGGTTACCCGGTGAAGCGTCGTCCGCAGGTCGCGAGGGGATGCTGGGTTCGGGGTCGATTCTAGAGAGCTGGAGGAATAAGAGACGCTCGGAGGGTGGAGAGTGTAGAGCTCTGGCGTCGGTGGCGTCGTTGCTGGAGGAGTGGAAATTGAATTTCGATCGAACACCGCCAGAGTCTGAGTGCGAGAGAGGAAGAGAGTGACGTATATCGGTGTCCTTTCTCTCGGTGTCGAGTAAGGAGACAGAGTGAGAGAAGGAGGAGAAAAGAAGAAAAAAAGTAAGACAGAGAGAGATAGAGAGAGAGAGAGAGAGAGTGAGAAAGACTGTAAGAGAGGAATGAGAAGTCCTGCGGGATCGAGCAGAAAGAGGTGGCCCAGCACAGTGACGATATAAGCGCAGGGGGTGAAGGAGTAAGGGAGAATACACGCCGGGAGAGAGGAGCCCAGCATCACTTGGGTATAGAGCTTATACCTCATTCCCTCCATCCCCCTTTCTTTCTGTCCTCCCGCATATCCTACAGGGCCCATCCTCCATCGACGAACAAATGAGCAATTCTCTCATTCCACCGCGTGTTCTATGATGTCCTGCACGTAGGACGTGGCGAGAACTCGGGGCGTCTATGGGTCGATCTTGCCAGCCTCATCTTCTACTTCTTTTTCTTCTTTCTCTATATATTATCTATCTATCTGTACGCTCGGGTGTGTGTGTGTAAAGAGAGACACCTTTCAACTACCCATACTGCAACGAGAGATACCCTTCCCCCTCGCCCACACGTCCCAGCGTATATCCACATCAAGACGAGACCTTAAACCCCTTCGTTCTTCCTCGATTCGCCGATCCGCGACAACCCTCTGCTATGAGATGATCGTAGTTTAAAATTTCTCACACGACTCTCTCGTCCTCGAGAAAAGTACGTTGACGACAAGACCGGACGACAGATTCGTGCCTTCAGTCCTCCGCCTCTACTCTTTTTCTCCCTTTCTCTCTCCTTATATTCCGTCGATATCTCTCGCTCGCCGGAACCTCTCGACGAATAAGATCCAGAGCGAAGACGAACGAGGGATACCAACTTCATCCCTCAGCGAACTATTCCTTCTTCAACTATTGCTTATACGTATGTGAGTGTGTGTGTGTATTGGTCGCCTGCTGACGAATTATTTTTCAAACTTTCGAATTACAGTTTGATGCTGACCAGAGAATTGCTCGCATTTCTTTTTTTTTTCTTCTCTTCATCCTGGTCTGTTCCCCTAGAGGATACCGACGCTCCATGTCCGCGGCTGATGCCGCCAGGAGCAACACCAGAAGGGGGTGAGAACTCATCTCGTGTTAACGTTTTAGGACGTTTTTCTTTTCTTTTCTTTTTCTCGAGGATCGTGTCCACACGAGACCTTCTTGCCCTTCCTCCTCCCCCCTCACGATTCTACGCGCTTGGGAGGTCACGACTCTGTGGACCATTGCCCCGGAGATCCGGGAATTGAAAACTTGCCACGGATACTCGCGTGCGAAGGTGAACGTCCCGTCAGTTAGCCGCAGCAGTATAATCGTTCCAACACTAAAATTTCATCGATATGCTGCGCTTGAGATAATTTTCTCGATATTTATTATTTCATATAAAAAGAAAATGGTCTCGAAAGGAACACGTCATTATAATTAATAAGAGAGAACTCGAGGCTCTCGGCGAGTGGTCAAAAGCAGGAGGAATACTTTTTCCATTCGTTGACCGTTTTTCTTTTTAGATTCTTTTGCTTTTGCGCGACCAACTTAGTCAGTTAGCCTGCTTCTTCTTTTTTTTTCTCTTGTCCTCTCTTTCTTCGTTCTCCAAGCGAATAAGAGAAGCGAGGCGGGAGATTCTGGGGGGGGAGGAGGAAGGGGGGGCTGGACCGAGCGGGCAGGCAAGCGAGTTGCGACGGGGTAAGAGGGCATTGGAAGGCTAGAGAAAACGGAGGAGGGGCGGGGGTGTGGGGGGAATGGATTTTATGCCCAGAGCGAGATATATGGCGGTCGCTACGCCCGGGCAAAAATAATATTAATATCGGAAAGGAAAGGGAGGAGGGAAAGTTTCGCAGGATGGCTGGCTCTGCTTTGGGCAGGGGATATCAAGTATAATCATAATAATAAACGCCCGAGCGCGCCATTGCTGGCAGTGCCTCTACCCCACGAGCAACCAAACCCACCCCCTCCTCATCCCCCTTCGACCCGAAGCGCACCCTCATACCATTCGAGCTTTTGCCCCGTTCATCCCTCCCCCCTCTCTCTCTCTTTTTCTTTCTCTTTCTCTCTTTCTATCTTTCTCTTTCTGTACCGCCATCACACTCTTCTGTGTTCTGTACACATGCATGGACAAATATATACACACAAAGATAGATATATAAACGAGACCAAGATTGCACGTACGTTTGCAGAAAGCATATTTGCATACGTTTGTATTAGCGAACCTCTTTCTACCTCTGTACCGTTCACAAATAGAAACTACCCTTATATGGTTTTCGAAGATGTTGCATTTGTATATTTTTCTCGTCCTCGGGTGTGGGGTAAAAACAAGTTCCTTCTACATCGTTTCTTTTTTTTCCTTCTTCTTCTTTTTCTTTTTCATATTAGCCCTATATATATACACACTCGTAGTTGCGCGAGTTGTACAGGTGCACGATTCGCACACGTGAAAATTGGATTATACAGACAAGAGATCGGCCAACTGCTGTGCGCAGGTTTCGATAAAATGTCTCGATAAACAATAGGGTCGAGAAGAAAAAGATATTCTGACGAGAAGCCTTTCTATATTTGTATTTATATATTAGTAAATATGTCGTGAGAGGTCCATCCATATTTTTTTTTCCTGTGTCGTTCATGCTCAGAAATATAATCTATCTCGAGGGAACGAAGAAAACGAAGATGAGATGAGACAGAGAAAAAAAAAGAAGCAATGACTCCTCTGTTTTTAGATACGAAAAAACCGAAGAATGGAATAATAGCGAGAGAAGCCTCTCGTATTTTTCCGCTCTCGTTATTTCCGGTGGAATACGTTTTTCGACGACGAGAGAAACTCGGCGATTTGACCAAGAGAACTAGGACTGTCAGATCCATCGGATTAATGGTCGTCGCCCGGGCATGCTTCTAACGAATCCGTTACTGACGTCATTCCCTGCTGCTACTGCTGCTGCTACCACTATACCTCTCGACAGCGCGCCCCCGCCGCGTATCCTTGCCAATCGTCCTCTGTGCCATGTCCCCGTATTCCACTTTCCCTCTAATACTCTAATCCTCTTCCTTATATGCACATAAATATATACTATTATACTACTGGGGCTGATCCAGAATTTTTTTTTCCTCTTTTTCTTGCCAAACGATTGGCTTTCTCGATGATCTTTAAGGAATTTTCTTCAGTGATTGTAAGAGGAGGTGAGATGCAAGAGGGATCCATTGTGTTCTTTTGGTTTTCTTAAAAAAAATGACACAATTGTAGTAAATCGAAATGTTGTTAGACCCAACAGTATAAAGCATTTTGATAGATTTTCGTTTACTAATGGTACTTCGGCATGAAATTTATCGAAATATTTTTATGATAGATCAGATGATTATTTCCAAATTTATTTGGATAATACGTGAATAATTTATAATTCTCATCATTTTATTATTATTTTAAGAAAATTTATTTTTTCTATGAGGACTCGTCTCAAGTGGTTACAAATTGAAAGAAAGAGAGAGAGAGAGAGTTTGAAGGCAATAAGAGACGCGAATATGCATTCGCGTCGTGTTGCAGGCAGTTAGAAATCGAGATTCGTTTCGAGACCTCGAATTCCCCTCACAGTGTCTTTTTATCCATCTCATATATATTGGCTGTGGACCGCGAAATCGAGGCTTTTGTCTTGGCGTTGCTCATAAGCATGGATTTGCCCTTATCCCAAAATACCATATCTCTCTCTCTCTCTTCATTCTCGCTCCCTTCCACCTTCCATTTTTTCCTCACGTCCCTTTTACTGCACGCACACATAAATACACACACACACACACACGCATGCTCGACCACCCTCGGCGTCATCCCCTGTATATACGGTGATCGAGAGAAACAGAGAGTCCGAACAGTTTTTTCCCGTTTTTTTACTATTGCCTTTTCTTTTCCCGGGGTAACCATATACGATACGCCGCTTTTCCCCCCGCTTTGCCACTGTTTTCGGGGTGGAAGGAAGTTGGTGCAGCATCCGCGCCTGATTCACCCAAACATCGTGGTCTCTCGCGCACACAAAAAACTCGACTTCACGAGCGCCGGATTCCATCTCTTTTTCTCTCGTTCTTTTCCTTCTCTCTCTCACTCCCAGCCACTTTCCCTTTCCATGATTGTGTTTTTTTCGGTCTTTTTCTTCTCTCTCTCTCTCTCTCTCGGACGCGTGTGTTCGTTTCGTTTCATTATCATACCATTATTTTTTACCCTCGAGCGTCATAAATTGCCTTTTTTTTACCACGAGTTTTCCTCGTGCTTTATGCGTCCCACTTCTGCCATTAATGTCAGAGAGTCCATCTCTCTCTCTCTCTTTCTCTCGTCTTCCACACACTCGTGACCAACGCACGAGTTCTTTAGTTTCCTCGCTATTTTTTTTCCTCGTTGCCTGCTCATTCCCCTCTCTCATATATCCCACACGCTAATACAAAACCCAGGGCCACTCACTCCCCCGCGTACGATCATCCATCCGGTGGATACGTGACTTTTCTTGCCAAAAACACATCTCGCAATATAGGACCAACCGCCCCGGTTATTAATGAATGGCACACACGCTCCGGGATCGATGCTCTTTTTTTTCCTTCCCCCTCTCTTATCGCAAGCCAATATTGTTGTTGTTGTTTTTTTTTGTTACTCCACCCCCCTAAATAATACAATGGTATATAATATGGAGATATCGGAGCTTAGGCAAAAACTGAATAAATGATGACGAGAGGCCGCGCGGCTCTTATCATCCGTTTTGTCCTATGTAATAAGAAATTGCGGAGGAAGAGAGAGTGATCGATCGTGACCTGGTGTTCACGTATGTCGCGACAACGTATATATGGTGAGGGGGTGCGTGTTACAACACACGTGAAACATCAGAAGCAAGGCCATCCTCCTAGCGCGCATACAAACGAAAATCGAACGGTCATGAATAAAATACGTACGCTCGCGAATAAGCTGCAGAAGAGCAGCCACACACACACACCACATACCACAGCTACCATATCCTTGTCGTCGTCCTCGTCGTCACTACCACCGAGTTACGTCGAGCGAAAAAGAAGGTAAAGTGAATGGCGCGTCGCGTTTGCGGCCGCAGCAAGGACATAGGGAGCCTTCGCAATGCTGTTGCACTTTAACAAATGGAACTCGAAGACTTTTGCTACTCTCCGCTGCGCGCTACGTCTCATCTATACATGTGTATATGTATTCCAGGAGGAGAGCTCTATCTATTTTTATTCACCGCACAAACCGTCGAGCGAGCCCTTGTCTCATAAAGCCTTTCTTATTCTTATTTTCATAGAAGAAGAGATGAGGAATAAAAAAAGGAGGAAGGAAGGAAGAGGGAGAGGGAGAAGGGTGCAATGAAAGAAAAACGAATCGAGCATTTGACTCGAGCACGTTCTGGATGAGAGTCTGAGCCTTCTACCGCGCGATGGCATTTTTCAATTCCTTTTTTTTTGTCCTTACTTTTTCTAATCCATTCACGATCCTCTTCTTCACTCCTCTTCATCTCGTCTTTGGAAGAAGAAGAGGATATGGAGAAGAAGAATGAAGAAGAAAAAGTTGGATGATGAGGATTCTCTGGGGGTTGATATAGCAGAGAGAGAGAGAAAGAGATTATATATACGCTCCGTTATAGTGGAGCACTTGTCCCGTGGATCGGGACAGAAGGCTGCACTTCTGGTGATTAAAGTGAAGCCGGGAATTAGAGTGAAAGAAAGTTGCGTTCGCGCATATAGTCGTCGAAGAAGGGAGATCGAGGTGGATGCTGAGAACGAGAGAGGATCTTGGGGATATAAAAAGGTCTTGAATATCGTCCCTCCGCGTTTCTCAATGCTCGTATAAAGGAGGGAACGAGGCCCGCAGGTTGACGATGAGAGGGACAGTCGGGCTATTACATTGGCGAGAAGTAACAGACGGAGACCGAGGAAAGCGAAGTATATACAGCGAAAGACAGTGAGAAAGAGAGAGTGAGAGAGGGAAGAAACGAGCGCGGGGGCAATCAGTGAAATGGCGGCGAAAATAAATGAATGGAAATTGAGTCTGTCTCTTGTTGGTAGAGAAGAAGAGGAAGAAGAGAAAGAAGAAGAAGAGGAAGAGTAAAAATTCAAGGGAGGAGGCGAGATGACTCGGGTCCCGAGCGAAGCGAATGGATATAAGTTCGAAGACGTGGATCTGCCCTCAGCCAACCACCAGCTCGATGAACCAGCTCAGTCGCTGCCTCTTTTCGCTCTTTTATCCTTTTTATCTCATACTCCCTCTGTTCTTCTTTTCTTCCTTTTCATCTCTCTCTCTCTCTCTTTCTCTCTCTGTCTTTATCTTTCTTGGCTGATGCTCGCGACCACAGTAACCGGCCACGGCTGAACGAGAGAACAGAATCAGCAGCACACACACAGTTCCTTCGTGTGTGTCTCGCCTTTCTCTCTCTCTCTCTCTTTCTCTTTCTCGTCCTTCCTGCCAACCTGAAGGAATGGATTGCTAAGCGGACGCGCCACATTTGTGATTGTAAAGAGGCTCTCCTCACTATACTTCGCCCCCAACCCTCTCCTTCAATCTCGCTTTTTTTTGCCACTGCGTACAGCAGAGCACTGGATTGCCATGTGTATATCACTCGTGTATGCTTTCCTTTATTTTTCTCTCTCTTTCTCTCTCTTTTTTTTTATCATTTTATTTTCTCTCTCTTCTTTCCCTGGAGCAATCTTCACTCACCCATTACTACTTCGACCATTCAGCAGAAATCTTTGCAACATGTGGGCGGAAAAAAACCACGAGATTATTGGATCCGAGAGCAACTTGTCTTGATCGATCATCGGGGGAATTTCATCGGGAAAAATAATTGGGAAACCAAATACAATATCCGTAAACCTTCGACACAATAGTGTCTAAGAAATTTATGATAATAAAATATTTATAATAAAATGTATGAAATAAACAATTATCTACTTTTTTTGTAAATATAAGAAAACAAATTATTATTATCATTAATTGTCTCTTTGGAATATTTTGACGTGTGGTCATTTCTTTTATTGCATATTTTCATTCGCCCCTTTTATCATAAAACGAAGCCATCGGACATTTTTTTTCCCTTTTGTATATATATATATATTTGTGTGCTTACGGAAAACGACGCAACACATGCGTGAAAGTAACAATATTTTCGGATGTGTGGGTGCGTTTCTTGTTGAATCCCTAAACTAAACTATACCTCATTCCCTTGCGCAGTTTCGTCCACCTTTTTTCGTCTCAGTGTTCCATATACACGTATATGTATATATTTATGTTATATATATAT
>JABMBV010004732.1:0-10795 GCA_018906735.1 Mesochorus sp. PSUC_FEM 10030011 | reverse complement strand
AATATTTAATATTTCCTCAACAACGATATTTCCTCAATTTTCCTATAAGACTTGAAATCTGAGTTGTTGCAATAATTATCTTTGTATAAAAAAAAAATCAAAACGTAAACTTATTTTTAGATTTGAGCAAGTACATCCTTAAATGCTGTATTACAAAAAATCAATAATCAAAGACGCGAGCACGAAGGAAGAAAGAAATTAACAACTCTAAGTTAAAAAGAAAACATATTCAGCATTGCTTTTTTTTCTTCACAATTCAATTTCTCTGACGTGATAAATACGACGGGTGGAGCGAGCGAAGACTTGTCAGACAGTGGCCATGAAGTATATGGCGCAATTACGCGATTCCCCTAACCTGCCAGGCACACCATAACGGTAAAGCTTTTACGTACGATTAATACGCGTAATTGGAGATAAGTATGCCTCGTAAGATTCTCTCGCTTTGCGAGGGATGCTGCAGCATCGAAAGGAGCATCATTCACTCCGTTCTGTACAGACATACACGTTATGTAAAGGCTATTCCAGGCCAAAAATAAATTGCTATAATTCAGAATCATCGAATTATTTTTAGCTAAAATTAAATATAAAAAATACCTTGATTTCGTAAATATTCTCTAGAGGCACAATAGAATTATAAAATTTCAAAAACATCATTTATTCATCAATCATACATTTTTTTTCGATCATAATTAAAAATTTAAAAAGTAATGAACGAATCAATCGTGCTTTTTATTTTTTTACTAAATCGCAAAAGAGACTAAAAACTGTATTATTGCAGAAGAGCTTCTGTATCCATTTTTTTTTTGCAAATTTTATACAAAAAACTTGTGGCATACATATTCATCGGCTACATATACACAGATAAAAATGAATAATGATGGTAATATATCAGGTTGATCCGATAATATTTAACCAGGAGATTATTAGCAGCCTTTATATGTCCAATGCACGCCCTCCCCCTTTGTTTCTTTTATTTTATACCTATCTTGCACCCGCGCTAATTTTTTTTTTCTTTCTTTTTCATCTTATCTTTTCTTTTATCCTCTACCTCTGAATTCATATAACTGCCAATTGCGTAGGTAACTATACTTACATACATGAAACCTGTGCGAGGTGGCCAGCGACGCACATACCGCAAATCCTCCCCGCACAGCCAATTTATTTTACCTACGGCAAGGTCAATTTTGTGAGATCGTTACTCAGCCGGTGCCAAGGAGAATTTAATTACGATCAGGTGTGTGTGTGTATGTGCGTGCATATGTGGGAGTATGTGTGTGTATTTTTCGGTACGAGAATCCGGAGGAAATGCGCGACCGATAGTGGCACATATGCAGTTTATAAATGCATTAATGCTCGTATACGTATAAAAGTATTAAAAAAAAAAAATTTTATTTTTATATCTCAAGTAAACGATGTTTCCCTCAAATAAACTTTCACTTTAGGGCCATTGAGCTTCTTGTTTTACGATTAATCGTGAAATAAGGTAATGAAAAATGCTTCTAGCTCCTAGTCACTTAACCGTAGAATATTTTTGTCTTATTTTTCATCTCAAGATACATAGCGTACTAAAGTACAGAATTGTATTTGTAGCGTATTTATATATACATATAAATAGATATATACATATACTATGTGTATATTTATATTGTATAAAGAAAGAGATAAAAGTCCCAGGGGCAAAGCGAGTGGTAACTGCACACATATGCTTGCTCGATCTACAGCGCATATTTATCATTTACCTTTTCAGTTTACACTTACGCTCTGTGATTTATCGCGATAAGAAAAGAAGACATATATATGTGGATATGCTGTATATATATATATATATACGTATACGTAAATTTTTTTATCATCTCTCATTCTCTCTTGGTTACTTGGTGTATGGTAGCCTCGAGCTAATGGGAATTTATTGATATCAGGCCCAAGGTCGAAGTGCGCTCAAGAGAGCTCGCGAATTCTCCGACGACGAAGAAGGCAGAGAGAGAGAGAGAGAGAGAAAGAGAGAGAGAGAGAGGGCATGGCTGAAATGGCGATAGATGCAATTTAGAGCCCAAGGTCGCTTGTCGCTGTGCTCCTGCTGGGTGGTGTACATCCCCGACTACGAGGAGACGATCGGGAGGGGAAAGGGTGCATGAAGAATAATATAGCCACGGGTGCCGCCGCCGCCACCATCACCAACAACACGAATGTATTTTATATAACCTTTTTTTTCATTTTTATTTATTTTGTTTTTTTTTTCGTAATTTTTTTATTTCTTTTGATTTCTTGTTTTTCTTACTTGCACGTGAGCACATCACAGAGAGCGAGGGGAATTGCAAGTCATAAGATAAAGGAGTCAGTACTTGGGTACACATGTGGGACGTTGTGATTGGACGCTGAGATAGGCTACGAAGACCGGCCGCCCGTAGCTTGAATTTATTACAAAGCTACCTATTCATATATGTGTGGGTATAAAGGGTTGGGCAACTTTTCTTGCGTATGTTTCTCTTCATTCTTCTTGTCTCAACTCTGACATTTTTCAGTTAAATCTTTAAGCCGTAGGAAGAAAATGAGCTGAAGTTTCATATCTCTCCTCGGTAATATTTTCTATTGAAGTTCGTTAAGCACATACGCAGACAGGGGTAGTTTAACCAATATTCCGTGTCTTGTCACGGGAGCGCATTTCCCATTCAAGGAACGTCGTGACAGTGCAACAACACCGGTGATTCTCATCATCAAGACTGTACCGAGTTACAGGACAAAATGTCGGAAGAAGAAAGTGATGAAATCCCTCGAGACTTGGCCATAAAGAGTCCGAAGCATTTATAATGGACGATTCTTCGGTTTATGTGTTGCGCAGAATCTATAAACTCGGTGTCGTATGTAAGACGCAACATGAAGCTTCCGTCTCCCACACGGAATATGCGTGAGCAAAAGCCATCCGGTAGTCGCGGTAGGACGAGATATATATATATACACGTATATATTGCTGCGAGAGTTGAACCAACGGAGAAAGAGACGATAAGCAATGACCGTAATTGACCATAACTCAGGTAAATGAAGCGACAAACGGTACATCTCTCGGCTCCACGAGTATACATATACACATATATTTCGTTTACACCTATATATACTATATAGTCCCTTCCTGCGCGCAAGAACTTTAAACTCGGGAGACGTACGGGGATATAGTGTGATATAGAAATGGAGATTGAGAGAGGAAAAGCAGAGTGCCAACTTGGTTCGTGCAACGCGTTCGCCGCGGAGAGTTAACCTCCGGACCCGTTGAGTTAAAATCTTTCTTGGTTTCTCCCTCTCTCTCTCTCTCTTTTTCTCTTTATCTTTCTTTTTATGCTCTTTTACTGATGGTGCCCAGTTCGCTCGCCCCATATATGCAGCCCGTATAAGGGACGATGATCCGTGAACCACGGCTCCGGTACATCTCTGCTGTAACTTCCTCGTCGTGTCTTATATCCCACACGTGAGTCTCTCTGTACTTTTGCAAGAACATAGATGTAACCCCGTGTATTATACGTGCACTTGGCATGTCCAATCTTTTTTACTCTTTTTACATCTTGAAAAAAATCTCGTTGGCATGTAACAACGCCTCTCTTTCTCTGGGACATTTTGAGAGCCAACTAAAGATCTAAAGGCTCGATATATGTATGATATATTGTATATTAGACAAAGAAAAAAAATTAATTGTAAAAGAAATTTTGGTGGCTCGAAGAAATTGCGGTAAAATACGTCCAACAGCAGATTTGGATAAGGATTTTTTTTTACATTTTGTGATTACATTAGATATATTTTAAGACATATGTAAAACAATTTTTATTTAATTTTGTGATACAAAATGGCGTCTTGTCTCCAAACATCACTTAGAGCAAAAAATAATTGTCATTAAACTACATTATTAAATATATTCCTTCAATTAATTATTTCATTATGTTAAAAAATTTTTAGATTATTTATGAACAAATATAAAGAATAAACAACGAAAATTTTTTGTTTTTTTCTCAGTGTACATATACAAGGTTCAAATTGGAGTATAATCTGTTTGAGCTTGTTTAAATATGGTTGATATGCATCATGAAAAAAAAAATCAACGAATTATATATTCGAAGCATTTATGCTTGTATGCTCATGTCGGTAAGTTAAAAGCATCGTTTTCTTTCTGCATGCATAGTATCTGGAAAAAAATCTCTGCCTACGTTTGCATTCCAGTCTGCAGTGATTCGAATACTCATGGAGGGGAATCACAGAACTTACTTTCTCCCTCCGTTTATCCCTCCCCTGCTCTCCAGAGTCAATCAAAGTCAGTTTGTTCCTAATTATCCAATTATCTTTAATGAGCGTCTCATCGATCGTCGGAACGAAGCGATGCATAAGAAAATGTATATCCTGGACAACGATAAATTGATAATTAAATCGCTCTTGTATCTCTCCACTATCTTCACAACACAATGTATCGACTCATCATCGCGCAGAGCGTATGTATTAAACATTGAAGAGCATTTTATATCTACATAAGTGTGCGCATGTGCAGATCTATTTATACATCTCGAAGATGCATCGTTTGGGGAAGGAGTAGGTTCAGTTCAATTTATGAGCTTAATTATATCAAACTCACGATGAGCCTGCGCGAGGGATAAAAAGGAAATATCTCAAAGTAATCAATGGTATATATTTATAGAAACATTGTTTTTCAACGTTGAGAAAATCGGGCGCCAATGGCTTTTTTGATTGACGGGATATTTAAGTTTTTGTGAGCTTTTTAATATTTGTTTGTTTCTTTCGTTTATTATATCTTATTTTATTGGCACGACTCAATTAATAGAAGATAATTGAACTCAGAGCTCATTTTATCACAATAGATAGTAAAAATGGCTCTAGGAAGTTCAACGGAAGAATCGACGACCGTTTGATATACGGAAAACGGGATAAAGTACGGAAGAGAAATCTACTCCTACTTTGTATGTAATTTTACACTTCCATCACTGCGAGAGTACATGAGCTAAAGCAATATGCGCATTCGAGCGCAATATAGATAGAAGTGAACCTATTCATTTATCTCGTGCTGTATGTGCTTTTTCTCAACTCTACCAAAGGATCTAGTGAAGAGAGCACGGTCTGCATTCCGTACTAATTGCGAGGCGTCAGAGCAGTACAAGCCATCAGGTGAAAGAGAGCGAGAGCTTTGTGGCTCGAAGAACTTGCAGAAATTGAATTTACATAGCAGAATCTTGGCTCAAACTATCCCGCAGTCGTATACTCACAAGCATTTTATCTAAACGCGCTCACGTCCCAAACGATAATTTTTATATAAATAATCCATTTATTACGAGAAGTTTAATACGAAAAAAATTTCACTCGTAAAATCACGAATTATGTAAGCTGTTGGTTGAAACTTGCAATTTGCCGCTTCAAAATTCTATGCAAAGCTGGAAGTTTCTTCCTCTATGAATATCTTTTTAATTGTTAACTTTCTTACAAAGTTAATTTAAGCATTCTGTAAAACAAAGTAATACATTTTATATTACAATTTAAAGCTTATTTTTAACATAAAGTTTTACTTCTTATTTCCTTGTCGCTAAATTTTTTTCTAAATACAAATTAATTTTATATACGAGAAAAATTAGTACAAAATTATAGCAATTGTAGATTAGTGTTTAAAAATTTTCAAAATTTAATAAATCACGAAGAAAAAATGAAAAAAATAAAATTAGAAAAATATTTACCGTTACGAAGCTTTCCCAGTGAGGAAACAAAAAAAATGAAAGAGAAATAATAAGATGTTTGCATTTCATATACGAAGGCACCTGTACTCTTCGTGCTCTCGTATTTTCTTCAAAGATTCTACGTTGCACCATACAGCCGGAGTGTTCTTAGAGGTGTTCTAAGTATTCCTAGATTATCCCGGAGGGGGTCTCGTTCTGGCTTGCTTCCTCTCTGCAGTGTTTCTCTCGAGATGGGTCGTGGGAACGCAGTTTATACGTTTCTCCAGCATCCCAGAGGATAAACCTCCTCACGACCACCGTGAAGAGGCCGCGAGACGCCCTAATCTTGTATCGCGCGTTTAGATTATCGCGAGTGCGAAGGTTGAAAGGTCCTGTGTACGGTTTAACTTATATACGTATCTTCTGTAGATATATACATATATAATACAGGTTAAGAAAGAGCGAGTACCGACTCTGCGGACTAATGAGTTCGGGGTTAGAGTTCCCGTACGTAAATTTATTCGACGATGCAGCGCATGCGCCTTGGAAAATAAATACATTTTTTTTCTCTAAAGACAGCTCTGATACGCGCGCATATTATCAATTATTTTTCTCCAATAATTCAATTTATCACGTTTTATAACCATTATAATTCCACATCATTGCATGGTAAATCCGACGATTGAAACTGACAACCCACTCGCAAACCTGACTCATCTCTAAATGTTTAATTCGCACCGATGTTTCAACTGATAATGCAAAATTATCCTTCCCTCAATCGTACTAAGATTGGCATAATATGATTTGGATATCGCGATCTTGGAACAAACTCTCCGTTCCTTTACCTTTTTATTCATTTTTTTTTTTCATATTATGAATATCTATACATATATATTCAGCATTTTAACGCATCACAATATCTATAAACTTCAACTTCAATATAAAATTATCGCTGGCTGTTCCGGTGAGCTGTCGAGATTGAAGGAAAACTCCGAGAATTCAAAACGAGATAAAGTCGAGAGCGTTCATGGGGGATGAGCAATAAAGATTGCCCATTCTTGCTTTTCTCCCTTGCTTGGCTGCCTTAACACACCAGTATCTAATACTGTGAAGATACACGATCGGGGCTGTATACGGGTTGATTCAGAATTAGTGGTACACTGTGAAATTTCTTATCAGTAAAAATCGGAGTAAATATTTAATTAATTTTGTCTTTAATAACTCGGCATTCTGGCACTGCTTGATTATAACGTAAATTATTTCCAATAAATTGAAATGAACTTTTTTACTTTTGATGGAATAGCCAATAAACATGAATGTTAAAATCACTTTTAAGTTAATCAAATATCGAACGCATTAATTATAATAGCACTCATTACTCATTTGCAGCCCTTAATAGAAAACTCTGTCGAATTTTCAAAAGTACTTGATAAGACTCTAGTACAGGAAATATTTTTTTTTCATAATTTCTTAAAATAGTTATTAGCGTTCGAATAATAATAATACGTCAAATGAATATGCTTAAAAAATATTTCAATCGCTATTAAAGGTTTGAATATATTTTTTTCACTTTTTTTTTATACCATCAATGAATTTATTTCAGTGTTTAAATATAGTACTTGGAGCATTCCCAGATGCTAAAAGTTCCAATTTATTTCGAGACTTCCTGTACATATTGTAAAAAAATAAAAGCATCAGCGAAGAACGTACGATATCTCATCGAACCGGGATCGGGTGATCGACGAGAGCACGTCGGCAAACACACACTACAAGGGAGAAAAAGAGTGAGCACGAGAAAGAGAGCTGTGGATAAAGATGGATGAAAAAGAGAGAAATCACGAGAGCGCGTTCAACTCATTCTCTTCCGACGGATGCTGCGCGGTCCTCTCGCCCGCTGTCTGTTCGCCCACGGGCGCAAAACGTGCGGGGAATATCGGATAATCATTACTGCCAAGATTCGTTCTCGCTTTCCGTTTAGCCGATCGGTAATCCTCGCGTATATAGTTTCATTCCTAGCCCCCCCCCCAAGAAAGATAGAGAGAGAGAGAGCGAGAAGCTCTGAAAAAAGAAGATGAAGAGTAACGAGAAAGAAAGAGGCTGAGGGGAAAAAGCAAGTGAAACGAGGCGAGGCAACTTCTCGAATGTTAATGATACCGAAGACCGCCAACCTCGCAATGGGATTTTCATCTTTTACTCTATTCCACAAAGTCGTCAATTGTGGCTCTCGCGTGTGAGGGCCAAGGGACCACCAGAAGCATCTTCTCCCTTTCCCCTCTCAGGGACGACTTCTCTAGAGCGCCAACTCCGCAGTAATCACATACAATTAAGCGGGATTAGGTGGAACGCGCGTCACGAGATAAGTTTGCCTTTTAATCAACGATAACGCTACCGCTCTATTACGATAGCATGTGTCCCATTTAAGTGCGATGATGATTTTTTAGTCGGTTTGGTCTAAGAGTCAGTTATTATTTTCTCGAACGAAATTAGACGTCTTTGGTTTTCTCGCTCTTGCACAATGGCCAACGGTTCATAAACTTTAATTATAATAACGTCACATATGGTATTATATAACGGATGCGGTTGGATATTGGGACAAATTCCTCACGTTAAATACTAATCCGTTAGCGAGTGCACAAACCATATAGTAATTCCGTATTGCCCCTCGCCATGGTATGCTGCTCGGTTCTTCACCTGTGTCTCCGGCCAAGATTCTACATTACACACGTATATACCCGGGTTCTTAGTATAGTAAAATCATTCTTGGTTTAATTAGAGTTTCTACTCGTTCTCCACCAGCCCCCTTGCGAGATTAACCAAAGAAAACCCAGTCTAAGAGATAGAGAGAGAGAGCCAAAGAGGAACCAGTATCTACGTGACGAGGCGAGGACCACTCTAGCTCATACTCTTTCTTATCCATATATAATCTCGCTGTCCACTATGTTGCAGTTCTTCTAACTGTTCATTTGTCAAGAAGTACGCGTGCGTGGACAACACGCGGTTGAACATTACTTTTCCTAGGACAGACCCCGCGCATGGCCATTTGTACTCACTGAAAGTGGAAATAATGATGACGGACAGGAAATTTAATTGAAAGAAAAAAAAAATGTAATTAATTAAGACATTTAATTAAAAGTGTTATTTAATCAAGACCCTCATACTCGCCTTGAATTTCATTTCCAACACATTATCGAATTTTTCATTCGCACAAATGACCGGTGACGCGTTTGAAATAAATTGATCAAAACTTAGTTAGCGAGATTTTTCGCTGAATCATAGCGCTGCTATCCTTTCATTTTCTCTCTTTATGAATTTCCTGTTCACATTTGTAGACTCGCGAAACCACTTGTCCTTCACGGATTTATTCTCTTCGATTATTTCCCACCAGGACGCGGAGTATTATCGTGTATATATACTATATGTGTGTGTAACGACGAAACTGGTTCTAGCGTTAGCATCAATGAGAGAACCAGAAAATGTACTTATATACATGCGTAGAAATATGTTTGTACTTGGTACGGAGAAACATTGGCGCGAGAGTAACATCGTCTCAAGAACGACTTTCGATTCTAGCATCGACGTTGCTAATTAGAGGTAGCACGAAAAAAAAGAAAGAAAATAAAAATAAACAAAAATGATAAATAGCCCGGCACGTGACTCGATGTGACTTTCATCCCCCATTCCTCTTTCTCTCTCTTTTTCATTCTCTGAATGTATAATCGTGCATTCCCAGCTTATCTTTTTTGTTTTCTTAAACCTTATCTTGCTCGAATACAGGTGCAGAATGCAAATTATTCAACATATATAATATATGTGTACGCGCTCGTGAAATCGTATAGACGGTGGAGACGATTGGAGGTCATTCATAGCATACGATTGAAAACGAGTTTATTAATTACTCGCACCGAAAACGTAAAATGAAGTTTCCGATTGTCTTTTTCTAAATTCATATGAAATGATAATTTTTTTTAATCCAATTGTACATTATTTAAATTATTTTGTAATTTGTTTATCGTATTTATTCGGTGAAAACAGGTGTTGAAAATTTTGTGCAAATTACATAGGTGCCTGATCCTCCGCTAGGTGGCTATGAGTCGAGTCTCTCTCGCAAGAGCCAAAATATAGGCTAAAGGTTTATAAGGCTATCGTGACCTCTCATTACTTATTCCTACCCCCATCTAAAAATTGCATCGAAAAATATTATCATCTAGAATCACGATTATGTTGATTATTGCGTTTATTAGAATACTGAACATTTTTTTCTTCACTGATGTAATAAATATCACCTATATCAATATGATATTCCGGCATTGGGTCAGCGATATGTAATTATAAGACCTATAAATTAGTTGGATGCCATTAATATAATTATCACCATTCACCTAATTGACTATCAAGTAGTTATTAATTTTTTTTTATTCGAAATAATATGTGGGGGATATATTCACATTGATAAAATTTTATTTAAAAACCAAATCTGTATTAAAGAAATTCTTGATGATTTATTTTAAGAGTGTAATTAAGTAAAACTAGTGAATTACGTCAATTTCTAGATGCACACTTTTCAAAATTAACCGCTGACCATATATCATTTTTTTATAAACTAATAGAATCAAGTATCAAAGTATTGAGTCGAAAAATAATTTATGCAAGCCTTCACCCTTCAGTTTAAACCTTCGTCTTAATGTTCCATCGCTGACTGTATAAATGATGGGAGAAAAAAAACGAAGGGGTAAACTACAAAATCGCCGGTCGATTGGTTTCGAAGGGAGCAAAAAGTTTCCAGACAGAAATTTGAATTGAACGTTTTTTTTTTCTTCATTTTTCCTAGGCTGCTCCACACACGTTGATAAAAAAAAGGGGAAGAAATCAGGCAAGCTCAATTGCACTCGTGCAACTGAGTTCTAGTAATGCTTGAGACATCCTGTACAATTTACCGTGAACGCCCCCTTGACGCCCATAGGAAAAGATCTCGAACCGCGCACCGAGGCGAATTGGCTCTCGTTGCTCTTATTAAATTGTTAACGTTATCTGATCCCATCCCGAGCACCTTGTACACATTCGTACATATACAATATATATGTGTATGTATATATATATAT
>JABMBV010004721.1:0-10795 GCA_018906735.1 Mesochorus sp. PSUC_FEM 10030011 | reverse complement strand
GTCATTTTCAAAATTAAATATCTTTTATTATTAGCCGATGAACTTTCCTCAAATTTTTCACACGACTTGATATGATGTTCGAGAATATTCGTATAAATTTTAAATAAATTCTTTTAGAAAAATTAAATCCAATGATTTTAGATGTATTTTTTCTATACTATTATGATTATAACGATAGGATGACCTTAAGTCAAAATAGAAATGAGATATAAAATTTGCTGTCACATGTGAATGCTCGAGGAAAAAAATTAATAATTTTTTTTTAAGTAATGATAAAAATATGAAAATTGCACACGTTTCACACACATTATTCATCTATCGATCCCAAAAAATTGGAAAGCAATCGTCCTGATCCGTTGATATGAAAATATGACTATTTTATTGTTATTTTTTTTTCATGTCTCATTATAAGAATAACCAAAACACAGATTAAAGAAATTTCCCTGGTTCTGTGGCATTGCTGTTATGACGTCTATTTCTTATTCTTACAATTATAATTGCGCGTTGATTTTTTTTCATGCTCTATGTTCTATGTCCCTCATAGCTTACATTTGCTCCGTGTTCCTCATATTATTTCATTGTGCTTTCCCTTCTACGTTTTGTTTTTCTCATAAATCTTAATTAGTTTTCAACAGAATAAAAAAGATAATTTCACCATTGTTATAACGAATTCGACTTTCATTCAAACGGGATAATACATACGCAATAAAACGAGGAATGGATTACCGTTGTCCGAAAATATACAAGAAATTTTAATGCTCGCGTCCGATAAATTTTAAACGACACGAACGGCCTAACGAAATTTCTTGGACGACGGCAACGGAAGTTCATCCCCGCTGTAGAATAATAGTTGAAAAGAAATGATGGAATATCGTAGGCGATCGGGTCGATCGACTGGAAGGATCGGAGCGTCCTGAGATCGCAGAGGCAAGAGCCGCCGGATAGAGGATAAACTAAAAAAAAAATTTGAAAAAATAAAAAAACGATGAACGATGAACTACGGTGGAAATATGCCGGATTGGCATCAGTATAATCCGCCGCAGGCTGGAAGAGCGCCTTCGGCGTCGTCGGGAGCCCAAAATGTGTACATTCCGGGAGCGAGTCCGTCGGGTCTGGAGGGGATCAATCTGCACCGGGGGGGCAAGCACGAGCAGGTGCCTTATGGGGGTGGTTACCCAGGGGGAGCCGGGGGGACGATGCACGGGGCGGGGGCCGGTTTGGCTGGATGCGTGTACAACCCGGGGAGAAGCTCGATGCCGGAGAGTCTCGGAGAAGAGCGGAGCGGACAGATGGCGTTCGCGCCGGGTGGGAACAGCGCGGGGACGGCGGCAGGAGCGATGGCACCTGCCCCCGTCGCCGTCGCGGGTGTCCAGAGCTCGGGCCTGAGTTCGGTCTCACCGGGAGGTCGAGCGAGCCAGCAGCCGGCCTACGTCTCGTGCAAGGCTCCCTGTTGCGACCCGTACCAACACTGGGACAAATTCTACCCGAACGCGTACCGCGACAACATCCGTCAGCCACCGAATTACCCGATTGACAACAGGCGTTTCCTGTCGGACGTGCGAAAGGAGTGCGGAGAGAAGAAGGAAATGTTCGAGGGAGGGGGTGGTGGTGGTAGCTACAAATACGGTCGGAAAAACGTCCCGAGAAGTTATCCCGGTAACGTTCATCAGAATTATCAGATGCAGAGTTACGGGTTCGGAAGCGAGTTTCAAAAGTGTCCGTACACGGGGAAGGAATACCCGAGGCGAGGCAGCACGGGCCCGATCAAGACGCCCCCGGCAGCTGCAGCTGCCGCGATGATCAAGTACCACCACGAGCAGGGCGTCATCGTCGAGCAAAAGTATCAGCAGAACTCGAAGCAAATCCAGTACCCACTGGCGGGCGACCCGAGCACCACTAATGTGTCGCCGGGACTTGACAATTCTTATCTGAATCCCGGAGGCCAAATCGGGCGGGACTACTGTCGCGGTGACTACCAGGACCAGTCTCTCGTCTCCAATCGAATGGCCCAGTCGTCCGCAAACTCTCACTTTCAAAAGTATCACGTTTATCATCAAAAAATCGCGATGCAACGATACTCCATGGAAAATCATCTGAGAGCCTTCTCAAGGATACCCGGACACCAGAGCCATCCCAAGTACCAGGAATGCGTCATGAGATATCGCGAACTTTTGCGGCTTCAGCAGAGTCTCGATTATCAAAACATGATGCAGGAATTGCCCAAAGTATCGAGCGCCGCTGTGCCGCCGATCAATCTTCAGTTCGATCAGAACGGCGTCCTCGTTAATTACGGACCGCCGCCTACTGCAAACTATCAAACGGGCACCGCCGAGAGCATCGACCGGGTGATGCCCCCGACCGCCGATAATTATCACCTGGTACCTCGTGCGCCCAATAATGAAGCTCCTCCCGCTCCTCTTCCTCCTCCCCCTCCTGCCCCTCCGGCTCCTTCCGCTCCTCCTCTCCCTCCGCCTCCAGCTCCTCCTATGATCGAAGCCAATCCTTACTTCATCGACAATGAGAAGAAGGACGATTCGACGATCGAGACAGACTCACCGAGCATCCCCGGCATCGTCGACCCATCCGAATCTTCCGAGTACAAAAACTCAAAGGATTTCGCCGACAAGCCCGAGCTCGACGTCCGACAATTTTTGGCAAATTGGGACGAGTCCGAGGACGAAGAAACGGTCGATCCAACGGGCGAGCCCGAGGACACCCGGAACGAAACTGATCCGACGATGACGGCGACGACAACAACGACGACGACGACAACAACGGAACTCGACGATATTCCGACGATTCACATTGTCGAGAATCTCGAGGGCGTCACGGAGATGGACAAGATTCACACGGTTTTTGGTAGCCTTGAATCGGCGGTTCTCAACCCTATCTGCGAGGATCCCACGGGTGTAATTGACGATAGTGGCGCGGGGACAGAAACGATCGTTCTATTCGCGGAGGATCAAACGTGTCCCAAAGAACAGGATAAAAATGAGGAGACCCTAATCGTCGAATCCCAGAAAGAAATTCCTTACGAAGAGGAGGAGGAGGAAGAGGAGGAGGAAGAAGGAGAGGAAGAAGATGAAGGAGAAGAAAGAGAAGGGGTGGGGGCGGTTGAAACCCACGATGCGCAAAAGATGGCAACGGATAACTGCGCTTCCAGCGACAAACCCGCTGTCGACGCAAATTTACGAAAACAAAATAGTTTTGCGAGCGACGAATCCCACAATCCGGATGATATAAGCCTGCCGGATCTTCAAACATCCGAATGTACGCCCATTTCGACGACTCTTAATACTCCGATACACTCCGACAGCGAGGAATCATCCGAGCATGCTGCCGCGGTCACGAGCGATTTAACAATCTCGACTAATCCAATCGAGATAATACAAAACAGTCCGATAATAAGTTTCACCCATTCCCCAATAAAAATGGAGCCTTACGAGCACCTCGACGGCTCCGATACCCGACGGATCGTCCAGAACGATTCCAACAGGGAACACGACTCGCTCGACTTCGACTTTGACGAAGAAGTCGCGAGCAACGAGAACAGAAAATACACTGAAACTTGCGACTCAAGTCCGGCCAGCGACGTCGAAGAGCTCGAGAATCAGGCCAAGATGCAGCAGCAACAGCAGCAACATATATCCAAAGAGAGGAAAAACTTGTACGGTGATCCTCTGGTCGGCATGGCCCCGAGTCCAGCAAAAAATTCCGATGTCGAGGGCGACGAGAGTGATCATGGTGACAACAACGACAAGAGGGACAAAAACGAGGACAAGAAGGACAAGGACGAGAACAACGAGGAAAAATCCTCGTTGATGGAGACGGAGCGGGATTTCGATCGGTCGGAGGATCTTGAAAAGCTGTGCGACATGTCTCTCGACGAGAATTGCATGATACCGCTCATACCGGAGGAAGACGAGTGCGAGGAGCCTCGAATGCCCGTCTCTCCGATGGAGGGCAATTGCCTCACAAAAATATTGAACGACACTCTACCGATCACCGATCTCGAGATGCTCGAAACATCGGAAATGATGGACAAGCCCGACGATGATATTTGGGGCCAGGTCAGGAATCTCGATCTCGAACCGAGCCTGGATTTGTCACAGAAACCAAAAAAGCCCTCCTCCAAATCCACCAAAATGCTCGTCACCGCGACGACGACGACGACGACGACGATGACTAACGCGAATGCGAAGCATCACACCGATGACAAGAACGAGACGCCCGACGTTCGTGACAGCCTCTTGTCCGACAATGGAGTTTCTTCGACGCAGGAAGATGACGAGTCGAGAAAAACGAAGATTACCGATTGCCGAGATGAATCATCGGACGATTCGTCGCAGATGGCTGGTCGCAAACGTCTCGACTCGAGCCTCGAGTTTCAAGTCGCGAATTTCAATGTCAAGATTCACAATGAGAAAGAAACGACGAGAGGAGGAGGAGGAGGAGGAGGCAGTGGTGGCGGCGAGTCTGTGAAAGAGAACATCGTCGAGGCCGTCGACGCCATCGAGATTAAGATAAATTTATCTCGTGGTGACATAGGACGAATAATCAACGAGTCTCTCGTGGATGAGGAGAAGAGGAAAAACTCGATGGTTCGATTGTCCGGAACGATGCGGGATAGGGGGCGACGTAGGTCGATGCCAGAGCCGGCCGACGAGGGTGGCGGCAAAAGGCAAAGAACGATGGGTGACGAGAAAAGTCGGTGGCCCAGCAAACGGAGGAGTAATGTCGTCAAGCAACGGAAATCGATGGACGACGAGCTTCTACTGCCGATGAATGACGAACGAAGAAGGGGAGAAGATTTGACGAGTACCGAGGATGTCGTCAGTAGGGACGAGAACGAGAGGTCGAGAAAAAATCCACGCCGATTACCCAGCCCGTCGTACAATTCATCCGTCGACAATGAGTCCTGCCTCTGTTTCGACAATTTCGACGTTGCCCCAAATCGTCAGACAGACGATGAGAACGAGAAAAACCGCGACGTTGATGACGACGACAGATCGACGAGCACCACCGATGCCCTCGAGAGAAATCTCAATACAGTTCCTATATACACGACCAAAGATGGTAGAATAACGTACAGTCCTAATTGTAATTACACGTACAGAGCTTTGATCGCCGAGGCGAGACAGAGGGAAAAACACCTTGCCCGGAAAATGTCGAGATCGCGACGGGGGCGACGGGGGCACCGGCGACGACGACGACGCCACAGCGATGGGAGAAGGCCAAGACGGCGGGATATATACTCCGAGGTTGTAGCGACGTCGTCGTCGTCAAGGTCCAAACGAACGAGACGCGAGTCGACGAGAAAGCGCGAACCTCGAACGAGAATATCCTCGGAAACGGAAAATCGCCGCGTCGACGAGCCGACCGTCGATCGATCGAGTGCCACTCGCCCGCCTGACGAAAATCCAAAAATTCCAAATGAAAATCCAACCGAAAAATATTTTTTCAATCGCGACGTCTCTTCGAGTGTTCTGAACGGCCGAGAGCTGGAGATTTCGAGCCGAAAAGCCGATGACGACGCGTCACCTCCGATAACGTCCGTCCAAACGTTTTTTTATTCCCTCAAAACGACGACAGCCAGCCCATCGACAACGACGAACACGACGACCGTGACGCCAGCGATACCCACGGCGATCCCGACGAGAGTCGACAAAAGACCGCCAGTCAACTGCTGCTGGGATCACGATTGCCAGACGGCTCTGTCCGACAGCGGCCTCGAGTCCTCGACGACGACCTACATCGAGACGAGGAAAATTGAAAAATTGAAAAATACTTTTGTCGATCGACGGCTGGCCGAATCCCGAAATCCAACGGTCGCCTCGAGGGACCGAGAGACGGAGAGTCGTGAAAATTTACTCGACGAAAATAACGAATCGACTCGATGGACAGTCGAGGACGAAACGATCCAAGATACGACCAGCGGAAGAGAGACGGAGCAAGCGCGAATGGCCGAAGAAACTTTTGAAAAATCTTGGCTCCGGCATTTCGATCCAACGCCCAAGATTCTCGAGGAGGAACGCGACGGATTTTCCAACTGTCAACCGCCCGTGGAATCGTATCACCCGGAGGAAGACACGTCAACGAGATTCGCGAGCGAGTCGATGGACTTCAACGACGTTTTTGTACGACCGGTCGAACAAAAGATCGATCCGGAAAACGATTCCTCAGAAGTAGTTTCATCAAAGATCATCGAAAATTCGACGAGCGAAACACCCAAGATTTTGAGTTTCTCCGGACAGCTCCAACAGAGCGACGCCTCGAGCCACACTCCTGAGAGCCACGTAACAAAAATAATAACGAAGAAAGAGCCTAGCCCGGATGACGAGGCTCGTGTCACCTCCTCCCATCCGAAAATACCAAAAATGATAATAAGGAGCTTGAAATCTCGGCCCGGAACTCCCATCGAGGATGTAAAATCCGAGGAAATCAGTGAGACCAAAGTTCCAAAGATCAAGATAAAACTCGAAGACGATGCGAAAAAGTTAGACGAAAAAAAATTGAAGAGAATGAAGTGGATCGGTAAATTATCTCGGCGATCGTCGGAGAAGGAGTTAGCCGCGGCGGATAACAGCGACAAGACGGACAAAAATTCATACAAGTTCACTCTCGTCGACAAAACGAAGGTTGAGAGTCGAAACGAATACGGCACCCAGGAGGACAAGAGGATCGAACGGGACAAGGTGGTACCTAAGCTCAAAATTAAAAAACAATCGAGCACGAAGAAACGCGGCAGCAAGAAGAGCGAGACGCGAGAGAGACGGAGAAACTCGTTGGAGAGCAGCAACGATTCGAGCATTTCGGAAAAAGTGCCGAAAGTCATAATAAAACGTGCCTCGCCGAGCGCCGAGTTCAAGTGCGAACTCAGCAAAAATGATCGCGACGCCATAATAAAAGATTCTAAATGGCAGCCCGAAGTAAAGCTCCGTCGTTTCTGGGTTCTGGATTGCATGGCCAAGGAACCTGGCAATGGTCAGGTAGCGCTCAAGGTCCTGGAGTCGACGATGGAGAGCGGCGTCATATCGCCCTCGCCAACCCTGACCCCAACCCCGCCGCCGCTCTCCATCGTAAAAAGAGTCGACCGTGGTGACGCACCTGGAAAAATCCGGAGAAAATCAGATTGCGAGCTGTCGGAAAGAAAATGGCCACTGGATTGTTGTAAAACGAGACGCAAGAGCTTCGAGGACTCGCCAAATAAACCGGTCGATTTTGAATTTCCCTCGAGATCGGAGAACACGCCGGAGTCAATGGTGAAGAGTAAACTAGACGAGACGGTGGACGAGAGTCGCGTAATAAAGCTCGATTCTTCGGACGAAAGTCAAACGACGATCGAGATACTTCCGGCTTCTCCGGACAACGTCGAATTGGATTCGTCCAATCAATATTTTCAGGGTCAAACGAGCATGGGAAAATTGTATTCGGATGACGCGATACCGACGCAGTTCGAGCTCGAACTGGAAATCGTTGATAATAATGGGGATTCTTCCGTGGATGTTCCAACGTCGTTGATGGAACCGCCGAATTGTATCGGCAATTCTGGTCGCACCAGAGATACCGTCGATGTCGTGGACACGTGCTGCTCGGATTCCCTCGTTAAGGAGGTCATGGCGGCCAAGGAAACGCTCAAACGTTGCCTCGTCGCGAGATCTCCGAGTCTCAAGAAGCCGAGACCGAAGACAGCCGCGGAGAAGAAACAGGGCTACGATGTTTCGGATTTTTCGAATAATTGGAAAAACGATATGATTCGCGAGTCGCCTTCGTCGTCAAGCCGCTGCTGCTCCTCCTCCTCGTCCTCTTCTGCTCCTCGACGATCGATCGAGCCTCCCACCGAGTCCCCCTGGATCGGACAGTTCAAGGACGTCGTCAAAGAGAATCATGGTGAAAATTCAAAAATAGGACCAATACGAAGGGACTCGTCCGATTCGATCGAGACAAGGATCAACGATAACTCCATCAAATCATACAAAGTACCAAAGATTTCACGACCCCTCAGCGGCACAAGCTGCAGTAACGAGACGACCAACGATGATAACCAGAGAAAATCTCCCAGTCCCGCTAAAATGCCGATCCTCGAGCCTCAAATAAATTTTGAGCTCGCCAATCCCGACTCAGACCGCGATGCTTCGCGCTCCCCACCCGTAATCACCAAACAGGAACAAATCCAAGATCCCAAGAAACTCGAGGATATCGTCAACTCGGACAAACTCGATGGTATCGAGATGCGCCATGCCGAGGCCGTCACTTTTGCTGATATCGTTTCTCAGCTGGCTTACCACGAAAAGGTATTTTTCGTTGCTGTTGCTTCATCGAGAGATTTCGTTTATTTACTAGCTTTTACACCCATGGCTTCGCACACGCAGATTATGAGTCTTACACAGTTTTTGTTTCATTGCAATCGAAGATTAACCCTATTAAGAGTTCAATTTATAGAAATCTTTTCTGAAATAATGCTAAAATTCATATAAAATAATATAAAAACCACACAAATCCCAACAAACCCAAGCAAAAAGTATGCACTGCCTTAATTTTTGTGTGTAAAAACTTTCCCCTCGATGCGCACAACGACTCAACAAAATTTCATAGCCATTGGGATAAACATTGAATATTTTGTTGAAATTGAAGGCAACGATAAGGCACAGGCGTTACTGTACCCTGTGCGAAAGATGGTTCCCAACGGCGGCACGACACCGTCGCCATCTGACGGGATACCAGCACCGTCACACGGAGCTTACACAGAGGCGAACGGTTCACGCTCTGTTTATGCTCTTTACGGGCAAGCCGTGTCCTCGACTGTTGCCCGCGAGCATAGTTCGTACCGATTGTTTGCCCGGTGAACCGACCCCTCTGCAGATCGCAGTGCAGGTAAGAGTTCCGAACGTTCGACAGGGTCGATCGAGTCTCGGATAAAGAAAAAAAAATTCAATATTTTCCTATTTTTGAAGGACGTTGCCACGAGTTTGGAGGACGGCGCTCGCGCTAAACCGAGCAAGGGCCTTACGGAGAAGGACGAGTAGATAAGTCTCTTATCAACCTTTTTTCCCCTCCTCCTCCTCCTCCTCCTCCCTTTATCTTTTCTTTTTTACAAAGAAAAAGATCTTCGGGTTTAACCGATCTTTATTCATTATTTTTCGATACGTTATTCGACATTGGGATACGTCGCTTTTTTTGTAATTCAGATAAATAATTTTTGCTATTTCTGATATGAGAACAACGTATTGAAATATGATGGAAAATAATTGATCGACCCAATGACTCATGTCCTCGTTGGCGAGATAGATTATATCGAAATGACTAATAAGATAGCGGGCGTTCGACGCTGCTGCCTAAATTACTTAAAATCGATCGAGGATTCGTCCTCCGAAGCACCATAAGTTTCCTCCGATATAATGTACAAACGAGTTTTTCAAACGAGCCATAAAAAGGCTCGCTAAACGAAGAAACATTTAATTTATAAGGAATCGTCATGGCATACGAAGAGCTCGTAATTACGAGAGCATGTTGTACTATACATACAAAAACATACACATTCGATAGATATTTTATTTATTGTTGCATAACTGTCCGTCACGGACCTGGGAATAAGCGCTACGGTTTTATCGGGAGTCGTATCATTATTTTCGTTGTTATTATCATCATCGTCATAATTATTATATGCATGAAAATGTATAGACAAGATTTTATCGGTTCTTTTTTTTTCTCGCTCGTTAGCCTCGTTTTTGTTTCAACACGTGTTTTTTACAAGCAGGTTGCCCACCCGAGTGCCTTTTCGAATTTAGCTTCAACAGTATTTTATCCCTCGAGGCCCTTCTCAGTCTACGTTCCAACAAATTTCCCTCTTTTTCAAATTTTTTTTTTCTATCTTTTTTTTTGGCTCGTTTTCGTATCGATCCACTAATAGTCTTTCAACTATTTTCACATGAATTTTCCTATCGAAGTCACGATTGTTATACGGTGCGCGAAACAAAGATCGATTGGAATATTATTCCACAGTGTGTTCTCAAACGTATAAACCAAAGAAATAGACAAAAATATGCACAATATTTAGGGACGTACTTGCGTCATAATCGTATTATTATCTTTAAAAATTAAAAATTATCGGAAGACATTTTTTCACGATAGCTTTTTGAAAATTTACGTGAATCTTCTTAAACGTCCGAAATTGGTGACAAAAATTTGAGAAGCCTTTCACTATCAGAAAATTGGGATATTCAAGGTTTAAAATCGCAACTTTAACACGCGATCTTACGAAAAGTAGATGATTACTGTATTTAAAAAAAAAAATTAAAATCTGAACTTATTTTAAGGTTCATGCAAGTACATTCTTAACGTGTTTTTTTTTGTGAAACAATTTTTCTTTTTTTCGAAAAAAAAAGAAAAATTGTAAATATATGTGAGACAGCAGTTTATGCCAAAGATAAAACGAGCCGAAGAGAAGAGTTGTCTAATTTATTAATTGAAAAAATTACTTCATATGACGTGAAATTCTTTTATACAGACAGGACTCGAAAGGAAAAAGTGATATAAATAAAAGATGTATTTTTTTTTAATCACGTTTTTAAAATGGACTAAAAAGTATATAATTATTCATAGACACAAACATACGTTTTTATGATAATATTTAAATTGAAAAGAAATTTTGTGTTTGTGGCGATTAAAAATACACAATCCCAAATTTTCTTTTCAATTTAAATAATGCAATAAACTATTTGTGTGTCTATGAATTATTTTATACTTTTTAATTCATTTTAAAATTATGGTTTTTAAAAAATATATTTTTTTTTTC
>JABMBV010004710.1:0-10796 GCA_018906735.1 Mesochorus sp. PSUC_FEM 10030011 | reverse complement strand
CCCCCCCCTTCTTCCCTCGTATACGATTCCTCATTCGAAACTCATCGTCATTGTCGTATTATTTTGACGTTGCTCATCGTGATTATCACCGAGTCAGCATCGCGTAACAAAAACTTGAAATATTTGCTCTGCCCGCCTGTGGCTTGCGCGATGATGGTATCCATTACACAATACCACCTGGTCACCTGGTTACTTTCGACGCAATCGTCGATTCCACAGAATTTGGGGGGAAGGTGGGGCAAGACGATTCGCACTAATTTCCCAAAATCCAGTCGAACGCAGGGAAAAACCCTTCCCTTAGTTCCTCTATGGGGTTATTGACTTCAGGATTCTCTCAGACAATTGTTGAATTCTGAAGTTCTCTCAGACTAGAAGTAGTTGTGAAAAACTCGATGTTTGTTTGTATCCACGACTTTTCTACACGATTAATCAATTTTCACATCTCATTTTTATATCGGAGATAAATGGATATCGAATTTAATTGAATCTCGGGCTTGCCACCATTTTGCACCCGTGCGATTTCGTCATTTATCCGCAAACGCTGTTTACACGCCGCGTAAATTGTTGAATTTAACCGCGGCCACATTTTCGCGTAGCTCGCGCAATCTCTTTGCTCGTGTATAGTTGCTGGTAACGGACTCGGTTTTATACTTGTCTCTATTCGAATGCCGGTCATCGAGTCTCGAAAGTTTTCATATATACACTTCGTGTGTGCATTCTGTATCCATCGAGAGGCATACAGCAATTTTTTGTGCAGAAACCTTACGAGAATTCGTTTTTTTTTTGTTTGTTCGTAAATAGTCATTACGCGATCCAAACCCACGTGAAATAGGTGCAGTGTAATTCTAATGTACTACCGTACAGTAACACCGTATTCCTGTGATGCATACATGTTCGACCAGGGTAATCGTTTTATTAACACTCTTGATGAACTTAGGAATTATCTTCCTGGATTCCATCATCGTATGCTTCTCCCCTGTAAATAAACCAGCTGAAATTTTAGACATTAACTCTTCGAAACTTACACTTTTTGGATTATCTGGATTTGGTTCATTGAATTCGTTGAGATCGTAAAAATTCCCACTGAAACATTTTTGGGGTGCTGATTAAGAATCCGCTATCAGATTCGCAAAATTCAAAATGGTGAATCCAAAATAACGGATTCTGAAAAAAATGCTCTTCAAGAATATTGATGAAAATTTGGATTCGTAATCAGCGAACCCAAAAACCCATCCATTACAAATTTCAAGTTATTGCTTTGAGCAGACCCTGCTAAAATTAATGTGTTTCCTACAAAAGGGGTTTTTTTTTAAATTTAAACATCTGATATTATAGATAATTATGTCAATAAAATTGTATTTTTATGGTTTTTGGCTGCCAAATTAATTGAAATATTAATGGGGAAAATAACCAGGCCTGAATACGTTAAGTTTTAATTCCATAGCCAAAATTATGAAATTAATATTTATCTTTATTTGGACGAATTTTTTTTGTTTATTTGATTAAATAGATTAAAAAAAAATACTAATCATACACGTGTACGCAAACTTATAAAAAAATCGAATATGAAATATAAGAGTTACTTGACCCCCGCCATAATATTTTTTGAAGGGTCATAGGTCTTCTCTAATAAATGTAGCGTAGCGGTGAACGAAAAAGTATTTAAAAAAATCAGCCCTTGAGAAGAAAAAAAAATAAAACCAAGATGGAGTAGCGTGCTCAGCAGTCGTTCGATGTGAGTTTTCATCCTCGCGCGCGTTTTTCTCCCTCTCTGGTTCATTTTTCTTTCAGACGTTTGCGACCTCACCTTTTGACCCGGAGTTCGAAATAAACGATAGAACAGAGGGAAGGTGAAAGAGACGAAAAAGTGCTTTGCGGGCAAAGAAACGATCTCTCTGACATGCACTCTCCCCAGAAGCAGTTAACGAAACGTTATTCGTGCATTCATCCTTTTTACTCATCCTTCATTTTGCATCCATATATTTATGTGTTTCACTGTAACGAATATTGATTTTCTATATTGTAAATATCATTAGCCTGATAAAATGTTCTAAACAAGTAAAATAATTATCTTAAAGTAAAAAAAAGCTCAAATTTTCAATAACAATATTTTTTTTTATTTTTAATAAATCGGAAAGTCCCAAAAAATGAAATAAAAATTCAAAAATCGCTTTTTCTCAAAATATTTCTTTTTTTTCTTATTTTCGAAAGTATCTTTTTTTTGAAAATTTAAACTTTTGTTAGGAAAGAAAGGTACTAGTTGATTTTGTAATTTAAATAAAAAATTGTGGAAGCTCTCTTCGTCACGTACTTTTTAAAGGGCGTATTAATTATATTTAAAGTTTAAACACCCCCGGCAGAATTTTCGTCAATATTTCGTGAAATGACTCATGTATATGTGTATGTGTGTGTATAGCTGGGAATGACAAAGATGAGAACAACGTAGTCTCACTTTGTCTCTCTTGCACATGAAGGATCCGCGGTAAGCCATAATACAACCCGGGATCTGATTACCGAGGATTGCACGATTTGCATCAAACTCGGAGCTGGTATAGCACAATGAAGTTTCGAAAGGTATTAGACGTACATGTATATAGACAGGAGGAAGGCTGGATGTGAATGGAAGGGTGAGAATACGGGAGCCGCGGCGTCTCAACCGTTGTCGGGAACCCTCAACGAGAGGAAGGTTTCACCGAGATTGAGATCCCAAGGCACACACTATATGTATGATATCAGAATTCTGGTGTTTAAATGGCGGTAGTACTTTGTCTTGTACTATCTATACATGCAGATAATAATAAGGAAACCCAACTGATTTCTACCTATTCAAATTTATTACTCTTAGCTTTCCTTTGATTCTCTTCAAGATTAAAGATATGTCTTCATTCCTGGCTCATGCTCATCGCAATTAAATGTTCTCATAGCATTAAATAATACTATGAAAGACTTTAATTACTTAATCGTTTAACATTTTGGTGGTAAACGATCGTGCCATCGATCATTTGAAGTGTTAAAATCAATAAAAATGAATCATCTACTCTTTTCTTATGATAATAGATGATTACTCTATACACAGAAGAACAATGGTGACACAACGATAAGATAAAGAAAAAGGAGAATTTTTCACGCAATAAGAATATCAGTCACCGTTGCTCTCTATCAACAACGAAAGTGCAAAGACGTATCAGGAAGGAACAAAGAGCCATCAAGCTCGGATTACGGATGATGGAACACACGATTGCAATGGGTTTTCATTTGGAGTTGATGCCACGTCTCGCAATACAACATTGATGCTCTCTCAGAATTGTATTAAGCATTGGGCCATGATCTTGTAAACAGAAGCATTTCCATGCTCGGGATTTCACAACGAGGACTAATGGGCTTGATGATTAACGCAGTTTCTGTCGCTTCTGATAGTGGTGCGGGACACCCTTGTTGAGACGACATCTCGTCGGCTTGAAATGGAGTGGCGTCATTAGCATCGAAGCAGCAACCTTCCTATGGCCCCCCGCAGCTTTGTGTGCAAGTGTATTTGCCTATATATATATACGCCAAATCTGTGGCTAGACGTAGTCTAAATCAGTGCACAGGGTGTTGCCTAACTTGGCTAACTCTGAGCGATCGAATCCTAACAGGGAGTTCTGAGTAATACAATTGCCCAGCCGGTGAAGACTGATTGACACTTTATTTTACTATATATCCACCGTAAAAAGTATTGTAATATTATCAAACATATAATGTTTATTTAGCTGAGAGAGAATTGATTCACCAAGACTTTTACCTAGTGGCATTCTGAATGATACATCTTCCGCTACACTTTACTTCTTTAAAAAAAATATTTGCGATATCTTTTGCGATTGTGATGTCATTTTGAATTGATTAATTAGAACACTTTAAAAAAATTAATATTTTTTTTGCAGAAATTGGCCCTATTTCCTTGTTATTTTAGAAATTCATTAGAAAATAGTTAAACTAGAAAATGGCGTCCTATCCTTTAGGATTTTTCGCGTCAGAGGGAAATTGTGGTGAAATACGAAACTGAGAACAGAGACAGAGATGAGAAGATGGGAATTCGGAGACAATCAAAAGCCAGTCAAGTTTTGGGCCTCTGCAGTCACTCGCTAATGGAGCTGCTAATGTGATTAATTCAGATAGATAGACAGAGAGAGAGAAAGGAAGAGAGCGAGAGAGAGAGAGATAGATAGGAGAGCCAAGAGACTTCGTGCTCTCTTCACAGGAGCGAAGCTCTCAGGCACTTGAGAATTCACTGTTTAGTGAAAGTTCTAAAGGTCTTCAAAACGGAAGGAAAGGCTGAAAGATTCTTGTAAATGTTGTACCCTGTCATCAAAAAATCATGCCACGATACAGATTACAGGATATTTCTTACGCTTTTATCGAGCTTGCATAGATTCTTCAATATTGATAGCAAATGTAACGTTTATCAACATTCAAAGAATTATTCAGATAACTAAATAAGAAATAAAATGTCGAACATATCCATTTACATTATTATTCATAAATGTCTAATATTAACCAAAACTCATGACAATCAATTTTATCACGAAAGTAAATCGAACACAATTCTCTTCTGCTCACCAAATCAATGTTCGTATCTTAACCAAATTGATTCCCTCAAAATGGTTGCTTTCACGCTTTTAACATTGCTGCAAATGCCTCTATCGCGAGATGTACTGATAAAACGAAATAATATAATTTGTACCGATAGGATGCTTAAGAAAATAAATGAAAGAAATACATTTTCCAGAATCGGAGGATGCAAAGGGCTGAGGGCTATCTGATATCTTTTCTACTCGATTTTTCGGAATAAAGAATACAGTGAAACGAGAGAATTGTTTACGTACATGTTGAGAAACGAGAGTGGAGCTGTTGAGAGTTCAGAGAAGGAAAGACAGAATGAAGGAAGGAGATAGAGAGAAAGAGAGAGAGAGAGAGAAAGCGGATCATTTATCACCTACGTAGATAGGTACCTGACCTGGCTCTCATCCATGAAACCGTAATTTTCAGCTCGCGTGCAAGCAGCTTCACTGCACCCACTCCTATTCCATCTCTCTTTTCCACCTCGTCCCTCTTATCGCATAGTGGTAAGCACTTGCTGGTCCGTTGCTCCAGATCCTCGATGTCATGAGAGGAGCGAACGCTCCAAGTCCTCCTCTCGTGTCACATAATATCCTCGTTATACCAGCGCTGTATCCCGTAGGACTATAAGGATGCGACCAAAGATGGGGATGGAAGAAGGACGAGGATATATACAACTGACGAATGAGAGGAAGAGAAGCTGAGTGAACGCGACGAGGTCTAGATAAACTGGATCAGTTCACACGCCGGAAAAGGTCCTTCACTATCAATCCTTGAACGAGATTCCCTCATCACTGTGCCATTTCCGAGGGTCCTCTATATATACATACGCATATACATTGAATTCAACGCACTTAACGCTCTTACGATCAATGCGTTTCTTGATATACGCTCAACCAAAATTGAAGAAACACAATAATCGTTTTTTTAATTTAAAAAAAATGTTTTTATTTTAATTACACTTAGATTGGATTGGATTACGCTGAGCCTGGGTCATCACGAACCCTCTGGGGCACCGCGATTAAAGTGAGAGCAAGAGTGGGAGAGAAAATGATAGGACATTTCCTATTTGTTATGATTTTATGATATATGAAAGTTTCATTAAATAATTAATTGATAAAAATGTTATAAAAGATTGTTTTATGAACCCCGATGGCGTTGAACCAACCGCGTCGGTTGCCATTCTCTATAGTAAGAGAGCGGGTTGTCTCGACTTGTTTTCATTATTCAAAAAAATTTGCATTTTTTATGCACAAACGATTCTCTTGAAACTCTGACACTATATGTCTGCATATTATTTAATAGTCATTCCACAATCATCGAGGGGAGATGTTCCAATCCAAAAAAAAAAATTTATGGTGTAAAGCTTTGTGCAGGCTATCTTCGATAATAATGGCAGTCGAGGCAGAAATCGAGGTCCATTGTTCCTCCCTCGTTCGTACAGTCATGCGCCAGTGGCTCAGGAGTCCACCCTTCTGGAAAAAAAGGCCAAAATTTGCATGAAAATATAGATCCCTCTTCCCCTCTCCCAGAGAAACAGAGCAAAGTCACGGTTTTGTGTGCGAGATCACGGTGGCATGAACTCCGAAGCTGACAGTTCCTCTGTGTGTCCAAGTCTCGTCTCGTGAAAACCTCATTCATTCTATATATATATACGACAGCATATACGATAAATATACGCACATACATATAAAGTATATGATTAGAGTGCGGTCACCGCGATTGACCAAAGAATTATTTGAATTTTCGTCTCCTGGTCTGGAGATCGAAATATAAAAGAAGAAAAAATGACGAGGAGAGGTCGAATTTGCCACGTACAATTGCACTCACAAAAAAGAATATTTGCATGTACCTCTTAAATATTATCATATTTTATGGATTCAAATCTATACACACATAATTGTACACATATAAAAATAAAATATGCTGTTACTTGGTAAGAGCATCACTTGAGAATGGCAGGACCGATTTAGTAACTTCTTTTTTTTAATGTTCATAATAGTCTGAGTAATGATCTTACGAAAATAAAAATTGAGAAAACTGTCCAAAAAATTGAAAGATTCTAGAAAAACTGAAAGTACCTTTTTCGATAAATTTTTTTATAAACTCGAGACCATAACTCACGATTCGAACGATGAATATGCGTAATTTCTTTTTGTTTTCTTTGTTATAGTTTTGAAAAAAAATTTGTGGAAATAATATTTGAGATAATTACAAAATAAAATTAATAAACTTGGATAAACTGGAAAAAATATAATTTTTATATCATTATAGACAAATTGACAGAATGATCACAATCAAATTGATTGAAAATTGAGAAGAAAAATATCATCTGAGTTAGATAGTTGAATATAATTTTCAAAAAAATGGTCTATACTCATTTTTACCATATTTTTTTCTGTTAATTAGGTAAAAATAGCCAGTTTCATGCCGTTATCATAAGATATAAAGATAAAAAAAAGTACGCCCCATCTCGTATATTTCAGGAGGTACTTCCGTAACCATTTGGCTAAAATACACCTGTTATATATACGCGTACCCGTTTTACTTGCACCGGAGGCAAAGTGAGTCCGAGTGAGACCTGACTTCGGTATAAAAAGAGCGAGAGAAAAGATATGAGAGTGCCGTTGGTGCTCTGAACTGGCGTGTCGAACGGCCATTAGCGGCCTTGCAAAATAAGTACCTGATTTGTTTCCCATAACGAGAAGTTTCCGACGAGAGCAGTGCTACTGGCTTGCTGGCTCAACGTAAAATACCTCGGTTGTTGTACAGTCTTGGTCTTTATACACGTAATATCAAAGGGTATAGAGAAGAGAAGCCGACAAGATGATGAAATTTTTAGTGTTCCTTGAATTTTTCGGTATATAATGTACATTATAACATTCCATGCTTTTTTTAATAATTATTCAAAAAATCACTTTTTCTAAGCGGTCCCACTAGTGGTGCTCCTTAAACAAAGTTTCTTATTAACTGTCCTAACGTCTTTAAAAGAAAATGCAAAATTCAACAACTTGCATTATTTATCGATAAAGAATTTTTGCTTTGGTATATAAAGTATATGTAAAAATGTACAATATGAAAGAAAAAAGTATAAATAAATGTTCGTCATTATAGTCAATCTATTGGATGCTGAGAGCAAGTATGAATAAGATCGTGACTGAGTGGAAGGTTATTCTTTCATGTTTGCATTATAATACGAAGAGGTTTTCCTTCTTGGCTCTGTTGGTGTGAGGGCAATATACTGCACACAAACATCTTTGAAAATAGGTCAATTACACGAAAAGTTCGCAACGGTCTTTGTCACCATCGACGAGATACTGTTAAGTGTGTGTGTGTGTCTTTTTCTCTCCCTCGTTTAGTCTTCTGTGGACTGTGTATGAAAACCGGAAAGACGTCGTTGTAAATTCGACGAAGGCTAGTTGAGTTGACGCCTCTGGTATATCGATTATCCGTTTAGCCGGCCACTGCAATGCACCAGTCGCCGATTGCGTCTATACATATATACACTCTCAAACGCGCTCCTTAAACATATATATATTATATCGCATCCCCAAAAGCCCTTAGAGGACCGACTTGTATACTCCTTATACCTTTCGCTTCGAGTGCCCTCCTCGTCAATTTGCATTCCCACGACTTCTTTCCAATAGATACCAACGTACACCGCGGGATTTACATTTCCATTTTCTTTCCATCTCTCTTTCTCTCTCCCTCTATATAGCTCTCTTTATCTATCTCATTCTGGCAACGCTTCTGCCCTGCTGTACTCTCAATTTGTCCCTCCGTCTCTCCATTTCCTTACTTCTTTTACATCGCTTTCGTGTGCACATAAATATCTGTATATATGTGTATACGTGTATATATATATATTTATAGCTCGAAATTCTAATGCAAATACCTCTGTCTCGTGTACATCGGGCCAATCTTATTCTATATACTGACACTCTATCAGATTCCAACCGACTTATTTATTCGAGACTAAGTTATATATATATTCATCGAATTACAATTATGGTACCTTTTGTTCGAGAATCTTCGAGCTGCATTATTTTACGATGGTTAAAGTTTTTCGTGATTTATTGTAATATCGTAATCGTTTATGCTTTTTCTCTCGAGTTTCCAAGATTTACCCTTTTCGGGTTTTTAACACCCTCTCCCCTCCTCCCTTTCCACAGACCGACTTTGTTTTTCTACTGTATCACATTTGCCGGAGTAATTTCTCATAGTACATTTACTATTCATTAATACCTGGACATTTTTCCTAAGAATCACGAGCAACAATTATGTTTCGCAAATAATATTACAACGTTTTCACATTATGATATGTCTTTTTATACGTTAAAAAAAAATAAGAGGAAGAACGAAAAAAGGAGAAAAGTGTGGTGGAGGAAAAGGAAAAGGAGAAGGAGGATAAAAAGAACGATCGTAAAGCAGCATCACCACGACTTCGAGTTATCGCTCGGTCCACCAATTGATTACATGAATTATAGATGCTGAACGAATGGTGGTTTACGAAAGGGCAGTATAAAATCGCCCCCGAGACACGCCGGATATCACCAAAAGACTTTCGAGTATCTGACGGCGTACACGATACTCACACAAACGACCGCGTGTGTTGTACGTGTTTATCCTCTCGAAGTCGTTAAAGTCGTCGCGGAAGAATTAAGGTCCCATACAACTGCTGGACTGGCTATAAATGTGTATGTACATTTTTTTTTATACGTCTTTACACAATTTCCTTGGTTTCAATACCAAGCGCAGCTAGTTTTTTATATGAAAAACGATTTGGATGAATTATTTTTCTTCGCGAAAGTCTAGTACGAGTTTACTCGCTACTCTGTACTATGAAGAAACAATGTACTTGAAGGAAACCTTTTATAAGTACTTAAGGGAAGGAAAAATAAGTATATAAAAAAATTTTTGTTCAGAGGTGATAAAATAATACGCCCAATCACGTTATTTCAATTATTTCATCCTTTATCTTGGTTTTTTTCAAAATACTGCGATGAAATTTCTATAATTTGTTTTTTAATTAACTTTTTTCATAGAAGATTAAATTTTCATGATTTCTAATTATTGTATTCTGAAAGAGCACTCTCAAAAATAGTTGAGTACCAATTTTTATGAAAATCGGCCTAGCGTTGTTAGCAATCAGTCAAATATAAACATACAAATATTGCCATTTTGAGTGTGAATGGGTTAAAAAACACGTTAAAAGTACATTTTTTAAATTGGATTATGCAAGAAAGTCATCGATAAATAATTATGATAAAATTTATGTCATAAAAAATGGCTAATAATCAATTATATACTAAAATTTGAAACCAATTAGTTTTTTGTATTACTGCAGAATGTCTCAATACTAAAGTGTTCTGATACATGAAACATTATTGTACTTATGTTATAAAACTATGTTTTATAACAAAAGTACAAGATACATATGATAAACATGCTAGAATAATTACCGCGACTGTGATGAACGTTTGAGAGATCTTTCATTAAGGTGGAATTTTCATTACCGCGAGCTTTTGTACCGGGAGTCATAAAGTTGTATGAGAAGCCCGGCTAAGATGCATATACACACCTCGTAAAAACGGGTTAACAATCTCTCGTTTCTATAGAAAGAGATGGAGAGAAAAAGAGAGAGAGAAGTATGCTTTGAGTAGAAGAAAAAGAGACAGGAAGCTCGGAGATCTACATGGTTTTCGAGAAAGACGCACCGGCTGTTCGCAACACTGCTCTGCTCCATACTTTTGTCATTTATTCCTTTACTTCTTCTTTCCTATGCTCCGTTAGTGTACGCACGTATAATAGAGGCTCTCGTCTTTTCTCACAGGCGTTAATGATCGCGCGTAAAACAGCCCATAAAATTCCGCGCGTGCTCGAGAGCGGTTCCAGCTTAGCGCAAAAGCGGGTTCCATTCCCTGTATCTCGCATCGCGAATGTGCTCCCTCTTTCCTACGCTTATACCAACCGTTTCTATCTTTTCGCTAGTTCCTCTCGTGCTCTCTTATACTTTACACTTAGTTCGACATATAAATATATATATTGAAGCTTATAAGCCTCGCGACTTTATGTTATACTGGGTGTAACTTTTTAAACGAGGATACTTAAAATGCAACGATTTGACCACCGGACTTTGAAATCATAAAAGTAATCCTCCATCGAGTGAAATAATTTAAACGAAATTTTATTATATTATT
>JABMBV010004699.1:0-10796 GCA_018906735.1 Mesochorus sp. PSUC_FEM 10030011 | reverse complement strand
ATAAATGAATAAATTTTATACGAACAAAATTAAAGAAGTACATTAGCTTGAATATTGTAAACAGATGAAATCTTGTTTATAAAGTATTGAATTAAATTATACCACATGATACAATGGTTTAATATTATTCTTTATTTTTCACATTCATATAGATACTGTAAACGAGCTCAACTATGTGATAATCTATACACGAAGAGTTAATGTAAAGTAAAAAAAATATTATACTTCTCGTTGTATGCAAAGTTATGAAAATTTTTATTCAATTTAACTTTTTTAATCCTTGACCCCGTCGGGAAATCAACTATAATGGTATATTCATAAAATGCGTTGAGAAAGAGAGGGAAATGAACGATGGTACGTGTTTACAGCGTTTTTGATAAGAATATATATGTATTCTATAGCTATATATATCTAAGATCCGGAGTAAAGAATAACATTCGTGAATGGCGAGATTGGAGAGAAGAGAGCAAAGTTTAAAAGCTCGTCATGAAAAATATTCGTTCCAGTTCTTGAGAATTTCGACTTTGCCTATTTATTCTTCTACTTTCATTTTTTCTTTCTCTCTATCTCTCTCTCTCTCTCTCTCTGTTTCTCTGTACAAGGTCTTATATGAGCATCAACTCTTGTACATACATTTGAGCATATTTATGATTTGTTCAGTCGAGTTAATGAGGCAGTGTATAGATCCTCGAGACTACCAACTTCTGTTATGTATAGAAATTTCTTTTTCAAATATTCACTCACTTTTTTTTGCATTTACTTCTTAATGAGATAATTTCTGCATTATTGTTGCAAGTCTTTAAAAAAAGAATGAGCGTCATATATGGTGCTCGCCGAATCAAAGTGAGATTATGGATTCATTTTTAGAGCTTGATTTATATGCAAGCTTAGGTTAGAAGTGAGTAAATGCATGGACTCTTTTTTCAGGTCTTTTATGAAAAGAAGTTAATCGATCGTGTTTCAAGATTTTTCAGTGATCACTGATAAATTTTAAATAATTCAAAAATTGTAAAAAATCGAATTTTTCATATTTTTTTTTCTGGCTACGACTACATTTTTCATATGGAAAATATATAAGTTCCTGAAATTTTCAGCTAAAACACTATGAATTTTTTAAGGTTTTTCCTAATTTTTGACAATTTATATATTATTGATTTTGATGGATTGTAGCGATCTTATTATATTAAAATTAAGACTTTATTCGTATTTTTTATTTTACTTTGTAATAATAAAGTATTGTAATATTATTGTTCAGTTTTTATTTCAAATAAATAATTTTATTAATAACCGCATTAATATTTTTACTTAAAATATGCTTCAATTAGAATATTCTCCTTTAGATGTTTTCTTCAATTATTTATTTAGATCTGATGATATATTTTTGTTCATTATGATGTAAATTCAAAGTGAAATATAATTTCGTTTTCATTTTCCCTCTCTATCTCTCTTTTCATATTATTTACGAATGAAAAATATACGATAGTAAATGAATGCAGATAATATTGGTAAAAAAATTCTAGAAAAAAAGATTGTTGTTGGAACAAATGTGGTCATTGCCATTCATTTTTAATTAATTTATTATATTTTTGGGTTTGCTATTAGCTTTGTAGATAAGCTTAATTATGGAAATATATACTGTTGATAGATAAATTGGCAAAGAGTATTTGTACAGTGATGGCAGTGCGATGCCATTGAAGTTGAAGCCGCTGAAAGGATTGATATATAGAACTCTCTGCTGATGATTGAAAGCGCGCGCGAAAAAGAGAAAGGGAGACGGCGAGGAAGCAGGCAAGCACCACAGCAAAACGTGGCACACCCCGTCACTTTTCATTCCCCGCGAACGTGTGCTTTTGCGCCACTATCTAGATTAAGACCGTCGCTCAAAGTAATTATCCAATTGACTCAGGCCACGCAGTATATACGCGCAGCGAGAGATGAGAGTCGAACGATTTAGCGAACCAACGAACGAAACTATAACGAAGGAATGAGTCAGCGACAGAGCAAGTAAATACAAAGAGAGAAAGAGAGAGAAATAGAGAAAGAGAGAGATAAAGGAGGAGATGGAGGAAGGTAAGAAGAAGCAGAAAGAGGGTATAGCGACGCGGGAGCTCACGGCTAAGTTTACAGGGAGGCAAATATCGCGAGAGACGGATTATCGCTTCGGCAGGAATCTACCAAGCTAAGAGATCGCAGACTATGCTAAAACTAAGAAGGATATTAGATATATATTCGATCTAACTATATATGGTAACTAATATATATTATATGCCTTCGTCCCATGTCTCTACACTTCTCTTCTTGTCTCTCTTCTCCCCTCGTTCTTCTTCGCGATTTTCGTCTTCGACTCACTAGACACACTGCTCAAACTTTGTTACATATTTAATTGTTTTTCAGGAATCTTCCATCATTGAACAATTACTTGGTTAATGACTCATTTAAGAAATTATTAGAGAGGATTTATACCCGCTTGAATTTATTTTTCCATTTGCCTCTTTTTCGGGTAATCAGACGCGCGCACACACACACACACACACACACACACACAGACCGCGAATTGTTTGTGAGTCAGATGCATCATACTAGACGCCCTCGAACTTTTTCTCATTTCGGGGTGTGTTTCATACTATCAAAGTTTATCTGTATCTGCGTCTTTCCCGTTTCTCAGAGAGAGAGAGAGAGAGAGAGAATGGAGAGTGTTGGGCGCAAGAAAAATCGAGGTCGCCCTTTACTGGGGAGTATCGCGTCGGTCTCTTCCACGTGCCTCGACGAATGGGATTGTCGATCTTCGTTGGTAGTGGTGGCAGCTTGACGCCTCGACCCGAAACTCCAAATCTCATCGCATATACAGGGAGAACCGAAAGGATCAATGTCCCGAGACGAAAAAGAAAAATTTCCTCAATTTCCTGCTTCCATTGTGCTTCTCATCGATATGTATTTTATGTGCGTATTGATATAGATATATAAATGTGTGTGTGTGTGTGTGTGTGTGTATGTGTGTGTGTGTGTAAGCACATATTTACTCATGAGAGAAACTATACAGAAAATTACTGGAGCCGCACATAAATTTCGATAGCGCAGTATCATTGGTTATCGCAGTGACTCGTTTGGCGCGCCTCCGGAACGTTCTAAATTTGTACGAAGTATGTTACAATGATTAATTTTCCTTCTATTCTACATACACATCGATTACAAATGAATATTTAATTATGCATTATAATAATTCAATATCGAATGCAAATTGAATTAAATTACCGTGATTTTAATATCCGGCATGCGGACACGCGAGCGATAGTGTATATATTTCAATGAAACAACTCGAATGTCAAATAAATTTACAATGGCTAGCGTTATTCCGTGGATATTTTTCTACTCACGTATATAATGTATGTATACATATTTTTTTTTTCTTCATTATTTGAGTATTGTCGGGATATACTATAACGTCAATGAAAATATTGATGGCGAGTTTATAGGGTCATCCGCGATGCAAGTCTTGATAGATTTGAGCGTATCAGTAAATCCGTAGTGACTTCTTGAAGCATCCACTGAGATATCGATGTGTGAAACGGAAAATATTGGGAGGGTGTGAAATGGCGGTGGAGGGATGGATATAACGGAACGAAACGCCTCTCCGTGTATAGAAGAGAAATCACGAAATAGGATTGTCACTCGGTGAAAAGTCGCTCTCGACGTTTTCCACCCCGCGAAATGTACTCTCTCTCTCTCTCTTTCACAGTATACGAATCCGCTGATAAATATACATTTACGTACGCGTGCACACAAATACATACACACAGATGCAGTGCAATAACTGTATATCATTCTGTATACACATATTTTTCAACCGATATGTACACATACGAATATGCGAGAAGAGAAACACCGCATCGTCACACTGTAGTACCCCCTAGCTGGTTAACTGTCGCTGACACATATTCGAGATATCACCGATCGTGATTGACGCAAACGTTTGTATCGTCATACATATGGTGTTAGTGTATTTTACTTAAATTCATATAAAAAAAACATTTCGTGAGGGAAAAAAAAACGATAAAAATTTTTGTTCGGATATGTATTTATAAATACCTATATATTCGGCATTCCATATTTCGTTAAGTTTTTTTTTTTTTATCAATAGATTAATGAATATTCTATTGTTCTTTTATAGATTTTTTTCAGCTTGTCTTCACCCAGCCATTGAATTAATTTTGTACGAACCTTTATATTTATTTATTTGTATAATCTCTGAAACGGCATTAACGCCATTTGACGTCACATTTTTTTCGTACCCAAAACCGCATTGACACTAAATAGCGTCGTTGATTTGATGGATCGATATTTCGGGATTAACTCGATCGATTGTCGGTTAATTCGTCATTAGGGGCCCCAAAAACTCTGGAGTACCGAATTTGATAGAAATCTAAATACTTTTTTTTTTCTGTATTTGGGTCAATAAGCGTGACATTTTTTTTGCTGATCAAGGGAATAACTTGGCGCTGAGATAATGCCATGTTTCTTGACAATTGTTTCAAAGATTTTCTCATATAACTTGAATGATTTCGATTAATAATAATAAATAATAAATAAATTGCATTAAAAAATTGGGCCCGCAATCCATATAAGAATGATGTCACGGGCAGGCTATATACTGTAGAAAAAAACGTTCATTTCATATATGAAATTAAAGTTTATTCGAAAATCAGTAATGTTCTTTTATTTAAAGGCCTTACAAGGGTTTTAATAATGCTAAACAATCTTTGTTTAAATTTTTATTTATAAAAAAAGTCAATCGATGTATATTTTCGATGAAAAAAAGTAACATAAATTTATTAAAAAAGAAAAACATGAACAAGTGTCACGTAAGTAGATACAAAAAACAATTTCCCTTGCGATTCGCGCTCTTGAGGCAAAATATGTAAATTACATCAAGGAAAGAAGTAGAGGAAGATGTGCGTCTGAAAAAATTGTATTCTCGAATTCAACAATTTTAGTTGACTAAAATATGAAGGGAGAGAGAGAAAGAGAGAGAGAGAGAGAAAGGCTAACGACAACTACAATAATATTAAATCAACAATAATAACAACAGTATATAGTAGTGATTCGAAGGTTGAAAACATAGAAGAAGGAGTAAATTTAGAAATAAGATTGTCAGTTTTCAACAGAGAGCTTTTACCTCATTGCTCATCCCTATTCACTGGTAGTGTTGCTTTTATTCTGATAGAATATAGCTATATATAAAATACGAATGAGATAAGGGGTGGGGAAGAAGCAAGAAAAAAAGCGCCCTAAGAAAGGGATTTTACCAGCGACCTGAGAGAATAAGAATTCTGTTTCTTTTATTACGAACGTCCTTCTTTCTGTTTCTTATTGTCCTGAGACTCGAAACCCCAATCACAGAATGCATTATGAATAATTTATGAAAAAGCCTCTTAAATCTCATCTATTCTTTCCCCACGGAGGTAATTATTCTTCCATAGCTAATGTTTACCTCCTGCTGTGTGATATCACGGTTTAATAATCGGTTGGAGAATAAACAATATAATGAAACCTACTTGAATATTGCATAAGAAAACATCTCATTTCGGATTGTCCGATACTAGAGAATTTCCGACTCTCTTATGCATCAGCTGCATTTGCAATTTTATTTTTTCTTAGGATCCTATTTCGCTGACTTTGCTAAATATTGTCGTAAAAGTTGCGCAGTATAAAAGTCATTTCTCGTCTTTGGTGAGCGGAAAAGAAGCTTGGTTCCACTTCCACCCTTGACTCGACTCTTTTTTTTTCTCTCACCCTTATATGCACTGAAATATGTAGTAAAATGAGAGTGGCCAGTCTCATATCAGAATAAGGTATAGGAGGAAAAATTTCAGATAAAAAATTGGCTCGATCCAAACGCATGAGAGACACGTAGGATCCACTTTTCAATCTCGTACATATACGCACTAGAAAATGCAGTAAAATACGAGTAGTGCACTTCATATCAGTAGATAGAGGATCAGAAGAAAAATTTTACATCGAAAATTAGCTCAGCGAAGATGCGCGCGGAAGTTTCACCCATTGCGTTTTATGGTCCTTGGGCTTAGTCAAGTGTTGGCACGAGGCGCGGGTTAGCAAGGGGTGGCAATCTCTTTCTTTAGTTTTCACGGTCTCTGCATTCCGACATGAACAACCTCAAGAGTCTGAGCGACTTTAAGGACCCGAAGCAATGGTCATGTAACTTGCTCAAATCCATTGAAATGATTTAATTTATCCCTGAGGCTTGATTCAACTCATTGACACGATGTCGAGGGTTGGATAAGCCGAAACGCGTAATTAACGACCCAAAATAACAGTCTTCTTATCTCTAAACGTACTCTGCTCTACTCGTAAAAGCTTTTCCATTATTTATAAGAAGAAAATAACCGTATTACCATTCTAGAAAAAAAAACACGAACATTGAAGAAGTAAGAAGAACGTCCATGAACTGTCCCCCTCTGCTGCGTTAACGAATGAAAAGGAATAAAATTCAACGGGTAAATCAATTTGTCAACGTTAAAATTCATTAAGCTTGTTCATTTTTGACGTCTTAAATGTAACATCATATAAAATGGTTAATTTAATTTTACTCGATTAACATTTTTTTTATTCAATATAACGAAGATGTTATTCTAATTAGATCAACGATATAAATTTATTATCAAATGAAATAATCCAGAATAACGGCAGGCAATTATTGGATAAGCTTTATTTTAATGTGATTGCATTGCATTTTTTTGTTCTATAATTAAATTGATAATGCTTTAATCTTGTTTCTATAATTATCAGTAAAATTAAATTAAATATTTTTACCTCAAGTGCGTCGCACAAATTTTACTTATTTTATTTTATAATTAAATTGATCACGCTTTGTTTCCACGATTATCAGTAAAATAAAATTAAATATATTCACTTCGACTATGTCCGCTCAGTAGTAGAAATCTCGACGGAAATTGAAACACGATGGATATTAACATTTTAGCCGCTATGGTTTAACATCATGTTTATCGATGTTACGTATTCATATATGTAACATACCGATTGCAGTGCATTGGCGTGGTATATTTTCAGAATGGGGTTAAAAGCTATGTAACGTACTGTTGCCGCGTGTACAAAGAATGAAAAGTAAATGTTCCCCGATGCTCGCGCGGAGAGCGTGGGCATTTTTTGGAGACTTTTTTTTGAGTGGTTAACAATGGAACAAAACTAGTGGCTGTTCGTTGCGTTCCAGATTGTCGACAATCGGGTGCATCGTGTATATTCCCTACAATATAGATTTCTGTTATATATTCAAGTATATTAAAAAATATTGCAAGAGCGTGTGTACACATATAATAAATTGTTTAGCTATATACGTTTCAGAAGCATTGATGCCACCGATTTTTTGCAATATTTTAATTTTTTACATTGACTCTTGTGCGCCAATACTATGGACTCCTCGTATTCGAACACAAATATGGTAATACGTTTTAACGGTCACGGATCAAGGGTTTAGCGTGATTTTTCAGTGACAGTAACTCATCGATTTATTTTCTAATCCATTAATGGCAATATGCTGTTTTCGTTTACTGTAATGAAACGGTTGATCGAATAGAAGCAAAAACGATAAGCTAATAGGAGTGCAATAAAGTGAGATCACTCTTCGAAGTTGTACCTAAAGGTTATTTTACTTTTTGTTCAACTCCCGCGAGGCATACGCGCAGTCAAACCGTTGCAAAATAATTATGCTGTTGTTGGCTTATTTGTTGAAATTAAAAGCGCATGACTTGAATGAAAAGACTTGAAATTTTCGTCATCACAAAATGGTACAAGGGACAAGTATTTTTGAGTTCATAGATAAACAATAATATATCGATTCATCAACTACATGAATATCGCATTGCTATTAAATATCAAGAACTATATCTAGTTATTTTTGAAAAAAAAATGTTCAAAAACTTACGCTGCATTTAGGATATTTCTCAGCAGGTTGCGGTCTCTTCCAGCCAAGAAGAGGTGGTATGCACACAAGGGCCGAGAGAATCCAGACCATAGTGATCATGAGGGCCGCTCTCGCAGGTGTTCTCCTCTTTAGATATTTGATAGCCTGTGTAATGCTCCAAAAACGATCGAGACTAATCAGACACAGATTCATAATACTCGCTGTACACAGTAGAACGTCCATCGCTGAATATATGTCGCACCACAGATAACCGAATATCCAATAACCCATTATCTCGTTAGCGAGAGAAAACGGCATTATAACGAGACCGAGAAAGAAATCGGCAACCGCAAGGCTCGCGATAAACCAATTTTGAATGTTTTTCAGTGCTTTTTCGGTGGCAATTGCTATTATAACGAGCATATTACCGACTACAACGACGATCATCAATATGGTAGCTGCTATTGATGCGAGAATAATCTGCAATAGGCTGTATCCCGAGGGATACATGCCCTCGGCTACAACGATATACGTCTCGTTGTACATGCTCGAATTCCAATTGTACATACTACTGTTTTCGCTATAGGACGTTGCGTTGAAAGGCATTGATTCTAGTTTCTCCATCGTATCGACGAAACTAAACAACAATTCACCGTCTACGTTCGAGTCGAAGTCTCGATTGTCCGAGCTGATCTCACTACTATCAATGCCAACGTTATATTTTTCGATTTTTTCGATATTACGACTTGTCGATGATGAATTCGAGCGTGGGCTATCGTCGTCGGATTCGTTGTCGTCACCGCTCTCGTCACCGGATGCGAAACCTTCGTCGTCGTCCTCCTCCTCTCGCTCCTTCTCCTCCTCCTCCTCCTCTTCCTGCTCAACCTCTTCCTTATCCTCTTTCCAATCACGATCCACCGATGTTCCGTCCTTATCCTCCTCGTTCGCAACTTGCACTTCCTCAGTCCGTAATAAGACGCTGCTTATCGTACCTAAATTCGTACCACCGGACACAAATCCAGACCCCGTAACTCTGTTTACGTAGCTCACAGCCGAGTCGTTGCCCGTAATAATAATACCAGACGTATCCCTTAATGATGGCACTTCTGATGAGAATGACGCCGATAATTCTTCCGGGGCTGATGGCAGCGTTATACGTGAAGACCGACGGTCATTGGGTGTCGCATCTTTCTTTGGGAATTTTACAGACGAGGACAATGACGTTGACGAGAGTGGGCTCCCAGATGAGGGGAATGACGATGCTGATGGTGGCGACAATGATGAAAATGGTGATGATAATATCGATGGCGATAACGATGATGACGATGATGATGATGATTCTATCAAAGAATCTGACAGAAGTCGTGTCAATGCGATTGTAGATTCTGCACTCACTGACGATGATGATGATAAGCAATTCGTTGATTTTCCGCACAAATTTGAATTTTTAATACTCTCTTTAACTTGTGCATATAATTGTGATGCTGCTGCTGATGCGGTATCCAAGCTCGTCGTCAAATCGCTCATGTTCTCTTCGAAGATGCTCGTCGACGCCAGGTTACTACCGGCTCTGCGGACGTTCATGACGCCGTTTGAGCTCGGCACGACTCGCACCTTCGACGCGAGCTCGTGCTATCGTACCGGATCTCGTCTTGTCGTTATGTTGCCACGGGTGTTTCGCGTTGTCGGGATTAACGTCGTCGTGGTAATCGGTTGAACGCCGTGCGCTCCCGTGGCAATAACGAGAAAAAGCAAACACAACGGTATCGATACTACGGATGAGTAGCCGACAGGATAATAATGTGAAGTCGTTGATTTCGTTATGGAGTTGGTGGAAGTGGTGGTAGTGGCGGTGGTGGTGGTAGCGGAGGTGGTTGCTGTCACGATAGAACCAATGTTGCTCGTTGTACTGTTTGCGCTGTTGTTGTTGATGATTGTTGACGATGATGATGATGATGATTTTCCTCCTCTTCCTCTCGCTCTCGAGAACCTCCTTAGGCCGCTCGTGTTCCTCACGGAGCATCTCGGGTTCGCCAGATCAGGCAACATGCCCGAATTCACGATGACGTCATCGCACGCTCATTGGTCACTAACGCACATTTTTTTCTTTTTGTTTATCGTACTGATGTCAACTTCGCGACCTTGATTGTCGAATTCTGCCAATTTTTCGTGTTTACTCTTCGTCGATTTTCTTTGTGGAGCTTTTAAATATTCGAATGTGTGCGTGTTGCGTGTATCTTCTTTTACATTGAATTTCAATCGGAGGTGGTTTCTTTTCGGGAATACGTTGAAGCGGCAGTACACCACTCTATCGATCGTTCTCGGGACTGACGTTCACAGTAGTTTTTTCACGTCTCGTTCTTTACTCTATTCGCCCGTCTATCGATTCGACTCGTTGGGTCCGTTTTTAGAATCCGTTTTTAGAATTTCTCTCCAACGTTTACATTAGCCATCCGACTGTTCGTTCGAACGTTAAAATCTGACAGTGCTCTTCTGGACGGTCAATCGCTCCTTTGTCCACGATTTTCTCCGCAGTCTTCTTTTATAGAGAGCAGATACGGAGAGTTTTATTCGCGAGACGAGGATGAGAAGTTCCACACTCTAGATTATCTCCTTTCTCCTCCTTATTATTATTATATTCTTTTTTTTTCTTTCCTTCTCTATCGTTGTCGTCTCGGTAAGTTTTTCAAGTGAGAACTTTTCTCACCTCTTTCTCACACTTTTTCTCTATTTCTACTTCACACGAGACGCTTCACGCGCGGTAGCTTGATTTATTACTCGTTGATGTTACTTCCTCGCAAATGTGAGCCTCGAATATCACGAGATGGTGTTGGCTCATATGTTTATATATATAAATATA
>JABMBV010004688.1:0-10797 GCA_018906735.1 Mesochorus sp. PSUC_FEM 10030011 | reverse complement strand
AATTTATTTAATTAATTTTGACAATTCTTCGATATTTTTCTGGCTCGATACAATAAAAAAGGGTTTATTATTTTTTATTCACGATTTCCTTTTATTTAATAATTTCCGTTTTTTTTTAATAATTGAAATTTTATTTAATTGTTTTATTAAAATTTTGTTTTATATCGTAAATGGAGTAATAGAAGTATCTTACGAAATATTTCATAAATCTATACACAATTTTCATGCGTGTCATATAACACAGAACATTTATCCAACGCAAAGTATCAAACGTGTCATATGCACCGTGTGTTCTACTTGCTATTGCGGTGGATGAGACGAGGGTGTCAGCAGCAACCGAAGGGATTAGGCTGAGCGACACACGAGGAGGGCAAAATCGCAGAGTGAGGTATATGGATATGGGAGGGACAGGAGGAGAGGAGGGGATGTGACAGGGTGTAGTACGTGGGCCACGTGGGGTTGTGCCGACGAGAATCGCCAAGGGGTTCTCTCCCGCTGCTGCTGCTGCTGGCACGAGCGAAATTTGCATTTCATAAAACATATGCCACGGAAGTGGAATAAGAAAGTCGCTTGCTCAGCTCGACAAAAGCGACGGAGAATAGAACGGGGGGAAGGAAGAGAAAAGAAGGAGAAGACGAAGAGGAAGCTGCGGAGAGAGTAAAGGCGAGACGATATAAAGAAGTGGCCGAGGAGAGGCGAAAGAAAGAGTCGTTCTCATCCTCCGCTATATTTCTCCCAACAGATCGCGTATACGCGAGGGGGTTGTTCTCTCCCGGGAGGCTGACGGAAAGAAAGTCCGATATATTACGGAGGTGCCAGTTCTTTCTTCCTCTCTACAAGAGTTCTCTCCTCTCCCCCTTCCTCATTCCCCTTCTCCACCTTCTCTATTTCTCCTCTCTTTTTTCATTCGCTCTATATATCTTTTATTTCTCTCAGCGTGAGAGGATAACTTGGGAGGAGAAGTGGAAGATAAGGTATATAGATAGGCCAAGGCAAAAAGGAATGGTCCGCGTGATGTAGTGAAACAAATCGGTAATGCTGCAACGAAAGCGAAGTCTTCTATCTTTATCTCTCTTTTCCTCTCATTCTCAATCTCATGCGCTTCGTATGCGCTTTCTCTCTCTTTCTCTCATACTCTTCGAGGTTGGTGTGCTCTGGCTCGCTCAAAGTTTTTAGTGGCTTGGCTCCAAATATTTGGCTTCGGGGTCGGGGCACAGTGTCGAGAGAACGAAATCCTACATATTATATGTATTAGCCTTTGTGCATGTGTGTGACACCGGCTCGATTTTCATGTAAGAGCATCTCTCATCAACGGATATATATATATGTGTATCCTTTGGTACGATCTGAAGAGAACAGAAGGTAGCGAGACGACTGCGCTAGCATGAAACGAGATGACGAAGAGGATGAAGGGAAACGAGCTGTGTGTGTGTATGTCTATATGCCAGTGGCAAAAGCCAAAGTCCACACATACACGAAATATCACTCTTTGCCCTCCCTCCCTCTTTTTCGCTCTCGAGTGTGTCTCTTGCGATAGAGAGCGGAGCTTGCGAGTCAGATATGTAACGCGTGTGTGCACATCATAGTATAGAAAGGACCAGAACACAGCGTGAGTCTCGCGTTCACAGCTTTTGAGCCAAATAACCACGCGACAATATCTATCCCTCTCTCGCCGCAGACACTCGCTCCTATCTGTATTGGCTCTTTTCGCATACGCCATAAGATGTTAAACAGCATGGATGCACTTTTATTGCTCGCATTTTATGCTTATTTTTATATTGTTCAAAATGACAAAAGATTATCTTGATTTTTATACGAAAATATTAAAATCATAAAGTTAAAATCTTGGGATAATATTACATATTTTCAAAAAAAAAAAACAATTAAGAAGGATGTATATTTTCTTACATGAAAATTAATTTGCAATTTCACATAAGATATTTTGTGAATAGAAAGTTTAATGCAGTATTGAACTTATGTTATTTAAAAAAATTTATATCTGATGATTTTACCTGTGTTTTATGTATACTATTATGATTAATTCGATAAAATCTCATTAAACCAGACCATTTATTGAGATCAAAATGTTGTCAAATGACAATATAAGATGTTTATATTTCAAAATGTTCCAAATGTCATTCAACAGCACGAGAATAAAGGGTATAAGTCCGTGAAAATGTAATAAATAATTTGTGCATCTACGATAAGAGCCTCATCTCTGGAAAGCTCTCATCGTTCGAGAGCCAAAGTCGCCATCCCATCAGAATCCAAAAGTTGTCTGCCAAGAATAAGCTGGAAGTCTCTCCATCAAGCGCATTATTGTATGTTGGTTTAACTCGGGTCTCTTTCTCCCAAGAACGCGATATTGCATTCGCTTTTGGCTTGGAATGTTTTCTCGCCTTGTTGCTTATGTGCCTCTATTTTACAGTATGTCTTTTAAGCTTTAAGAGTAAATGTGTGTATGTACATACGTCAATGTCCCCTCTGCCTTTTCATGTCATCTACGAAAACCCCTGTTTTTCTCTATGCAACATATTATAGATTTTTTTTTCTTTTTAGGTCTCCAAGTCCTCTTTCTTTCATCGTATACTTGCCAGACTCACATTGTTCTCTCGATTTATTTTTTCTGGATTCTTCGCATTGGTCACGAGAAAATGTAAAGGGATGCATGTTATAAAATAAAAATAAAAATAAAATACCAAGGTAAATACTTGGAGAACAAAGAGGAACCTCCTTGAAAAATTATTATTGATGATAAATAATTATATTGTAATAAAAATGAAAATGCACATGTTGAAGGTTACTTTAAGTCGAATATTTATGGCACCATTTTTTAAGTTCCTAGAAAAAAAAGTTCCTAGGTGAAACTAAAAAAATGTCTATTCAATTTATCAAATGATAATGTATTGATTGTATTTGTATGCGTTCAATAATTTTTTTTAAATAATTTTTCAAAATCGGTATTTCGATGTTAACTATGAGTTCTCTTATTAATTTTCAATGTATTTTTTTTCTTATTTGTAAATTCTACCGGTATAACTGGATCGAAATACCTTGTGACTGCATTTTCTTACAAATAATGTTGATAATTATGTACGCGATGTCTTCCGGGCAGAAACAATGCCCGTATAACTTTTATAAATACGAAGAAATGTTAATATCATGTATATATATGTGTTTCTATGTACATATATATATGTGGGATTATATTAATATATGCTATGGCGTCCTGGCTCCCTCAATTATCAAAACATGTATGCAAAGTTATGGAAATGTATTTGCGATGCGTCTACACCGTCTCTTCCCCCTCCCGCTTGCATGGATCATCCGTGCTCGTAATAACGAGTTCGCATATGGACTATCCCTACATGTATAACGACAAAAGTCCTTTCTCCATGGCTTTTATCCTCGCGCGATAGATCCGAGCGGAGAAAAGAGGAGAGAGAGCTTTACCGAAGAGAAAGAGTTATGTACGTACGCGAGTCTATCGGGGCTATTTTTTTCTCGTACAGCGCACTCGAGAAATATAGCGATTTAATTTCGCGTTAGGCGCGATCAAGCCAACGTTGAGAACTGGGAATAAATGCCAACGTGGAATATATAATTCTGACCTAATTTAAAACGGATGAACGATAAATTTTGTAATTTGGTTATCTATAAAGTTGAAATCTTAAAATATTAACGTTATCGAGGCACAATCGAGCTCGTGTAAAAAAATCTCTGGAATATATTCGTTGATAATAAAATTTTTGATCATTTATACTGTAATCAGCAGGTAACAATCATATTTCTGATAAATTAAAAATGTTTATAGGATCGCAAGTTAATAAGGTAACATTGTAAATAAGTTTCTAAGGAAACGAGAAAATTAAGGAACGGTCATGTCTCAACCGCCATTTGCAAGCTCGAAAATCGAAATTCTATATTTATACGAACGCGTGAGACGACAAACTCGTGAAATTACGGCTCTCGTCGCGATGGTCTCCGGGTGGGGATTGGAGACGAGACACGCCTAATTCTCTCGGTCACGGTATATAATGCAGCAATTTCTAGAGTGGTGTATATGGAAGCTAAAGAGCAGAAAAAAAATCTTTTGGCCAACGCAATAGAGGAAATTAAATGGTTGGAGATAAATGAAGAAGCAGCAGCAGAGAGGAAGAACATTAAGGAGATTTTTCGTGACATTCCTGCCAAGTTTGCGATATGTGTCGTCCTTGTATTTTTTATTTTTGTCAATTCGTCAAAATTTAGTGTTTCTAATACGAAGGCTGCGTAGTAGCTTCTTAAAAGCGTTGAATGAATTTAAACAAAAAAACAAAACTTCAATTTGAAGGAAAAACATACACAGATCTCTCAGTTCCTCTCAGTTCCTGATCCCCCCTTGTTTCTAAAAGATGAATTGGCGATATATCACATGAGAAACAAATGTTCGACTCCGTCAGGCCGGGTGTGACAGAGGCACCAGTGAAGAAACTCGAAGAAACTTATTCTCCGCCCATTGGCGTTTAGCGCAGTGACAGTAGCCAAAAATTTGGGCAATATGTTATGCGCGTGAACAAACGTTCGTATATACAAGATCAGTGTATATATATGGAAAGAATAAATGAGATCCGCACGGGCGAGATCTCGTGGATGAGAATTCACGCGCGAGAAGTGCGAGACGCGAGATAATATTTATTAACCATGGTACACGTCACCTTGTTCGCTAAAGTGACTTAAAGTGCGTTGCCCACTTCAAATTCTAAGACCAGCAGACTTTTTGGGGTTCCTCCTTCGTAAGCTTACCCGTCCGCCGTCAGCTGACGAATGGACTCACTTGGCTAACGCATAGTTATGGTGTGTGTGCCATACGGATATATCTTGTGTACCCATCGAAGAAATTAAACGGACGGAAATAATGTGGCCCGAAAACCATGTTCGATGGCAGATGGTTGCCATGCTTTTTTTTCTCTCTTTCTCTCATTCCCTTTACACGTTATCTTCTTTATTGCAGAAAATAAAAAAGTCCTTTTAATTTTATTTGTTTTTGTCTAAATAAACCATTAGCCATTTCGAGAAGAGACTTATTTTTGTTTAATTCGATTAAATATTGAATTGAAATACTGAAAAATGGTGGTGTCAATTTTGTAATTTTCCTAAGATGAATTTTTGTATCCATATACCTCCTATTATGCCAAGATTACAATTAAGCACAAGGATATTTATACAATTCGAGAAATAAACATTTGTTCGAACGTTATAATAAATCGTACTTCCTTAAGTCGAATATCTTGAGCTCCCGGACTTCATTTAAAATAGATTCTTCTGCTACACATATATTCTTATTTGGCTCCGCACCATCGAGCATGTCTTCAAGAATGCGATGAATTTCCGTCTTCCCGCATACACCTTGTATTCCTCCCCCAATATAGTTTTTAAGATCGCGCGTTAGTGGGCCGGTATTTGGCTGGCGCTTGCGAGAAAGCAAGACAGAGGGGAAAAAAGAGATAGAGAAAACCTTGTGAGGAACTTGGTACATGGTAGAGAGACAACGGCGAGAAGATGGAGAGAGTGAGAGTGGCCGAAAGAGTCGAGCAAAGCCGAAGAGAAAATGAGAGAAGAATATCCTCCTCCTCGGTGGAGACGCGGCAAGAAGTTTGGTAGGGAAGCCGCTGCTGGGTTCACGAGAGTCCGCGTCGTCTTCGTGGTTGTCGTTCGCGTTGGTCATCTCACGACATCGACCAGGAGGCTCGCAATCCGCTGGTGAAACACAGAAACGTCCGCCGACGCGACGCCGCGCCGTCGGACTGCTGCCTTTTGCTGTGGGAGATATTTCCCTCCTCCTGCATCTCCCCCAACTCTTCCTCCTCCTCCTCCTCCTTCCGATCCCAAATCCCTGCGAATGTGTCAGGGACCACTCGAGAGGAGGGGCGCGCACACCATCGCAGGAGCCGAGGGAGCCGCAAGAAGGCAAGTAGCTACAAGGACCCGGGCAACCATCGATCAATGTTGCTCGCGTCCGACGGTAAAACAATACGATGTTGCCTCCATAATTGACGGGAATCCATCATCCAGACTTTCGCGACTTATTTCTCCCATAAACATTCACATATATACAGATATACGTGTGTGATATATATATATATGTGTGCGCATGCGAGCATTATATACGCGATAGCGCTACAGCATTCATAATCTCAACACTCTTAACCTCTCGTCACTCACCGAGGCTCTCTTATATTCTCGGGAGTTCATTTATACAAACACACATGCAGTTATTTATGCGCATGTATATATACATTGATTGTAGTATAATAAGCGTAAAATCATATTTATAAAGTGTATATATATTTATATAAATCCACCATATACTTTTTCGGAATATTTATACGAAAACGATATCGAATCCATCATCGTCCTTTCAACGATGATGACTGAAAGTGTGTGTTTTTTTTTCTCTTTTCGTCAGGTTAAATTTCACATCGATTTGTTAAAAGAGCCATCAGGTAGCGCATAATTGGTTCATCATACGAATTTTATCCCAAGAGAATCGATCGTTGTTGTCTCTGTTTCCTTCCCCCGTGGGGTTTTTTTTTTTTATGTTGGAAGATCGGCGCGGTATTTTTGGGTTTCGCAAGTGGACCCCCGCTGTACATGCGCGGGTACGAATGGGATGTCAGAAGAAATTCGCGGTGCACCAGCAACACACACATGCGATAGTCAAGCCTAAAATCCGCGGGAGCTCTCCCGAAACTAATACCCCCACTACTACAAGCCCGCAGTCGTCGACTTTCGGATCGGTTAACAGCAGCCGGAAGGGCGTAACCAAAAGGGACTCAACGCACAAAATTATCCGTGGGTCAGGTCCTTCTGTTTGTCATGATTTTATATACCTGTATATGTATATATGATGACGTACGAGCTAGCTGGTCTTCCGGGGCTAATTCCGTATAAATATTCGTAATACAGATTATGCTAATCACCCTCTCTGCCTATGCTTGGATGCAAATTAGACGATGCTCGGATACAATGCGGCAGCAATATATATATATACATGTAGACTTTGGTACAGATGTGTGTAACCGAAAGCACATATTATATACGTGTATATGTTCAACATTGTAATAAAGGTAAAAAAAAACGTAGAATCTCACTATTATACTATACCTCCTTTTTTATTCCTTACTTTTCTTACGAAACAACCCATGTTTACGTTTTCGGTACGTCATTCGAGACTATATGGAAGAAGCAGAAGTATATAAGTATAAAAAATAAAAAGAAGCTTTCCGCGTGCGTGGGCGATGTCAAGAGATAAAGAGATTTATTACCCTCCTTGTAATATGTTTGAAGATAAAGAGACTGAAAACTTCATTAAAAAAAAGTAAAAAAAAATAAATAAATAAATAAATAAAAATACTCAGCGGATATCGTGGTCCGAGCGTTGTTATTTTTCGACCGTTATCTAACGTATAGTATTCTCATAAATTTGTCACTATTCCAGCCAAGTGGATATGAAGATTAGGCACAAAGAAAAAAAAATGGCGTTTAAACAGAAAAAAAAGCTAATGAGGTATGAAATAACCTTGTTTCGAGTGACAAATTTTCTTCCTTAAGATATATACACACAAGAACGTTGATAATTATTTTAAATCTCAATTTTATCAAAAATGTTGAAGATATATATGTTGAAAAATTAATTTGTCAACAGCACAGAGTTACAATATCTTCGGTATTATGACACGAGTTCATGACATATCAACTGATATCTCTCGTTGCTCCTTTGCTCCCAGTGCTCCCTACCACCAAAGATAATGATCACAAAGTTAGTCCCCGTATATATATATATGCGTCTGTGAGTGATTAACGAGCGAGCTGCGGGCTAGATTCGCAGGGGTTGGACCTGAGAGAGAGAGAGAGTGTACGCGGGAACCCGCGTGGACTAGGCGAGTCCTAAGTGGCCAAGTACGTAAGTAACTTGAAAGTCGGGTTATAGCGAGGGTCGAAGAAGCCCTGAGTTTCCTTCTCGATATACATATACATATATAGTTAGTGAATTCGCAGTCCACTCACTGTACCCTCGGTTGTTGCAGACATATATACCGAGAGGGCATTTGTATCGGGGACCGCCGCAAGGTGGTCACGGGTTTCGTGTTCCGTACACACTCCTTGGCGGGCAAATACTCGCAGAGCTACGGTTTACAACAAGGAGGCTTTCCCTCTCACTCTTCTTTCTCTCGTTCTCTCTCCCTCTGTCTCTTACCACCCTCCGGGGGCCCCAGAGTTTACCTTGGCGGTCTAAAGTCTAGTGTACACGTTTCTCTCTGTCTACATATATATATATGACTTCAGATATATATATATATATAATCTCGTGTACAGTACACCGCACACGCGGAGCAGTGCGCCAACTCCACTCCTAATGCGGAGTAATGTTGATTTACGCTCGCGTTGGTCTCGTTCTGCCATGCTAGAACAGTAGACCTAGGCTCCTTCCACCCCATGTATATACACAAGCCCCCTGGCACCTTTCCTCCTGTTTTCAGCACCCCACCCCCTCCCCAGCCGCCCACCGAAGACGACTTTGTCCCGAGCCATAACTCTTCGTGACACGAAGCAGAGCGTGAGCACCGCGTGTGTTACGACTCACTTCGAACAAATGTATTCGCTTTATCATCGCGTTTAGATTGCAAATTCTATATATATACGTGGGAATCGCAGCCTTCATCCCCAGCCGTGGTTTTCATGGTGATCTCTATCCGCGAGCAGGACTCCCAAGATGGGAGGCTCGAATGAGTCTCCGCAGAGTCTTTTGGATTATCCTGAGAATCGCATCCCGCAAAAGTTATGTTGTCCGTATAGTCGTGAAACGAATAAAATTAATCGACGAAGCGTCGATGTATCGGGCCCTGAGGATTTGAGAATGCGATGGAAAAAGAACGAGGGACGTGGGCGACAAAAAGAATATATAGAGCGAGGAGGAGGAACGCGCCTGCCGGCGTCGAAACGCGCCACGTTGACGCGCGCGCATGTGTGCGTTTTATATATATATATAGAGAGAGAAGGTGACGATGAGAGAAAATAAGGCAGGGTGAGCCTTTAATGGGATCACTCAGCGAGAAATCTTGTATAGAACACACGGAGCTCGGTCGCGAGTTGGATATATATATATATATGTATGTCTCATCCGGCGGGCCTCCGGCGATCGCTGGACCACGAGACAACCTTCTCTCATCCGGTATATTCTCCGCTCCGCGATATGTAGCCGCGACGAGAAAAAAACGCGTCGTTTCCTAACACCTATCGGCTGTTGATGACTCGCCCGTGTACGTATCTATATATATATACACAAAATTGTATATACACACAAATATATATGCGTGTACACATATTTACAAGCAACACATCGAAACACCGTTGGCGAGATACTAATTGAAACGAGAAATTCCAAGCACACATATCGCGACGACACACGCGCTCCGAAATGTCTGCGCGACGATTCTTGTCACCGGTCCGACTTGCAACTCATCGTACACAGACTCGCCCGTTGCTGAGTCAAAAAGCGCAGTCTATGAAGCTTTGGATTCCGTAGTGTTACGCCCTTTAGTTAAAAACCCTCTCTCGAACGCATACCAAACGCATCGGATGCATAAAGCAGATACGCCTGGATGATGAGACACGTTTACAACCCCCAATGGCAGATCACGCGAACTCGTTTCATTTCCAAGGCACGTATATATATATGTATAGAAATTGCGCTGCTATTTCGCGCATGTTACTCCGCAACGATAGTACGAAAGATATATATACTCGGAAGATCGCGCGGTCACGCATGTTCTATACTATATAAATATAAATACTATTTACGATAAGTATAAACTCTTGCGCGAGGTGTGCGCAGGCCGGAATGGAGAACGGATATATATACAAATGGGAAATCAATCGACGATCGGCTTAAAGTTGCTACGGTAGCTCGCGCGGTTATCTTGAATAAACTGCGGAAAGAATGAAACGAAATACGAACAAACACGATGGTGATCTCGCGAGAAATAACCAAGGAACCAGAGAAAATATACGAGAATATTTTGTATGTGTGTGTTTGTGTAAATGTACTTGCAAAAGTATCGAGAGAAAGAAGTCGCCTTTCGTCCGTGTGGCAAGAGAACGGGCCGTGTATAAACGCGCGTGGGTAAACGCTTTATCGCGATACTGCATCCCCGCGCGTAAATCCACACGCGGTTTGCTCTCGCGCGGCGGCGGCGGCGGCGGCAGCAGCGGTGGACCCGATGCATTCGCGCCGCGTGTCGACAACTCAGAAGCGGCTCTATAAACCGTATAAAGGTTGTTTTCTGTATATGTATCAGAGTAACAATTGCAAAGGGGCATCGAATCTCGCACGATTATTTCCAGATGCAACCCTAGGTAACTCGGAGCCAATCATATAATATTTAGGGTGTGCGAAAAATCCAAAAATTTTTGAAGTACAATTTTTCTGGCGGTATTGTAATTTTAGATATTAACGTGACACAAAAAAACATTATAGTTCAAGCATCATAAAAATTATATGGGGAATGAGACTAATATTGTATCGTACAAATTTTGAGATTTTAACAAATTAATAAGGTTTTATTCGTTAAAAAATCATAAAACAGCATCTCTTACAGCTTGTGCCATTTTTAAAGATTTTTGCTCGAACTTTAAAAATCTGTAAAAATAAAAAAAACAATTATTCCATCTTCATGTTCCAAATCCTATTTCCAAAGGTAACTGATAAGAAAAAAGAACAATAATATTCAGAAAAAAAATTATATTGTTTCATTA
>JABMBV010004677.1:0-10797 GCA_018906735.1 Mesochorus sp. PSUC_FEM 10030011 | reverse complement strand
AAATATTTATTTAAAAATCGTATAAATTAAATCATTTCATTTAGAGTCAATCGCATGAATTTAAACGTAACCGTGGAGTTGAACATATAATGCATTATATAATTTAATTTTGAGGACAAAAAATGAATAAATGAATAAAAATTCATTTAAAAATTGCATAAATTGATTAATTTTATTTGCAGCCAATTTTATGAATTTAAATCTAAACATGGAGTTAAACGTGTAATACATCTTATAATTGTATTTTGAAAAAAAAAACAATTAAATAAATATTCGTTTAAAAATTGTATAACTTGATTGTTAAGACGTTCCAGTAAATATCATGAATTAATTAATATTAATTATAAAGAATATCAGAGTAATAAATTTCTTTTTCAAGCTTATCCTCGATTCGTTTCATTCATTTCTTTCTTTTTACGATATTATTATTCTATTTTTCACGAACGATCGACATTAATAAAATAGAACGATGGAATTTGCGAAAAGGATTGAGATATGACGAGTTTGACTGTAAGGCCCGCGGAGAGTTTGTAGCGTATATAGAAGGGAACGGCGAGAGTCCAAGAGTTCTCTTGCAGGCTGTGGTGTAGCACCAGCAGCAGCAACAGCAGCAGCAGGAGCGGCAGCAGCGGCAGTATAGAGCCGAAGAAAGAGGATGGCGGGGACGGGAAGAGAAGGCAACTCGAAGAACCGGTGCCAGGACGAGGGGTAACGGGCCCTGGAGAGGCAAGACGACGGGGGAACTAGTTCAGTGAACAAAACGACAACGTCGCGGGGCCCTCTCGCGATATTCCACGCGCGTTTGCGAGCCTCGACCATCGCAGAGCTCACGCCGGCAACCGGAGCAACGTCTCTAGTCCAACAGAGCACGAACGAAACATCGCGCGGCACGAAACCGCGCCGAGATACCAAAGGAGAGCGAAGGCTCTCGTCAACGCGTTTTTTTTTCTTTCTTCCTTCTCCTCCTTCTCCTCCTTTTTTTCACGAGATGATCGCGAAACGATCTATACCGAGGATTCCTTTCGCTCTTGTATCACGAGGACATGCGTGGATCGCTTATTTTCGGTAGTTTATTTACGAGGACTACCGAACATGAAATAAGAAACTGCGGAATCACCAAACATTTCTTTTTTTATTCCGCTTCATTACGTATATGTTCTTTTTGTCTTGATTAGTAATCAACAAGTTTAGGGTTGTAAGACAGTAAAATTAAACCATTTTCCGTTCCTCTAACAAGTATATGTAGTGTACTTTAAATCTCACGAAAATAGTGTTTTTTCGATGGTAGCAGCCCCCCTCCCTCCCCTCTTCACTCCCTCCCACCATCGTATACTCTCAACCGGTCTCGTTCCTCGGGAGAGAGAGATAGGAATTCTGAATTTAAACGCTCCTGACGTTCTTGGACCACTGAAAAGAAAGGTCTTTGTACACAGGCAAAAATGTCCAAAAGATCTCTCTCCCCTGTGGTGCACGCCTCGTATAACGTTATGGGCTTTCTTCCACCATCTACGTGTTTTTTTTTTTTTTTTTTTTTTTTCATGTTATTCATATTTACAGAGGGCTGTCTTATCTCATCTACCTGTTAGAGGGAACATGAGACGTCAGTTCTCTCCGTATATACGAGTGCACGACATGTACGTATACATTTATTTAAATTCGCTCGTGTTACTTGGTGCGTTTAAGTTGATGGATTTACGTTATCTATAAAATGCTTTCTTCCCGAGAGCAGTAATTTCTTTTTTCTTTTTCTTTTTCAATAAACCGCGGAGCAATTTTCCTCGGTACCTGCAGCTATAAGGACGGGGAACAATCTTTATGCTCAGCTTAATCGGTAGCCTAATACCATCGAGAAGCATCATTATTCTGAATATGCTCGTACACCTGCGCATCGAATATATTATAGAATCTTTCTCGAACATCTCTCTCTCTCTCTCTTTCTCTCTCTTTCTCTGCTGCAACATCGAACCTTCTCGCTACCTGGCTGATCTTTTGCTCGCACCCAAAAAAGAAAAAGCATCGTATAAAAACTGTGCGTGGTTATATATGTACGGGGCATATATAGCTTGTGATAGCACAGGTGTCAAGGGCTCTCGCTTTCCCCTCTCTCCCTCCCTCTCTGTCTCTTTTCCGAGGATTCCAACATAAATAAAGGGATCTCGCTTATAGTCACACAGGTGTCAAGCCATCTCTCTCTATCTCTCTCTCTCTCTCTATCTTTCTCTCTCTCTTTATTTTTCTCTGTTTCACTTCGAACCACTTTCGGTGAGATGCAGCACGTTTAGGTGCCGCCACACCATAAGAACCCGGAACCTGATCCTGATGTGTGTGCGCAGTAAGCCCTCCCCTCCCTCCCGACTCTCTCCCCATAGCTTTTATATGCATCCGCGACAAAGTCGCAGCAGAGGCTAGAGACTTTATTTTTTTTTCATTTACTCTCTCTCTCTCTCTCTCTCTCCTTCTTTCTCTCATAATATTCTTCGCTGTTGAGCCAATCGTTTGGCAGCGAAATCGCTTTTAGAGGAGATATAACCCCCGAGAGAAATATATACGAGCGTGTTGTCGATAGCTAAAAAACAAAATGGCGTGAACGTTTCGTTTGATGCGAAAAAACGGACGGTCGTTACGACCTTTTTGGCTGTTAACTTTCAATGTATAGCAAAAACGCAATAAGGGGAGAAGAAAGCATGAGAAAGCGAGCGATCCTGTGCGCACACTTCTTGAGGGAGTCTGCCCTCTCTATCTTTCTCTCTCTCTTTCTCTCTTTCTGTTTCTCTCAACCGAGTGAGTGTGCCTCAGGCTGGCCGACCGCACCCCGCGTTCGACGTGTCCTGCCTTCTCTATATACCTCGTAGTTTGCTCTCCACCATGTTTTTCTTCTTCTTCTTCTTCTTCTTCTTCTTCGTCGTCGTCGTCCAGGATCTCTATGTGCGAGCGAGCTCGAGCTGACCAAAAGAAATAACCCGATGAGAGACTTGCGCGTATATTTATAGTACAAGAGGGAGATTCGATTTTGCCGATGCGTCTAAGCGAAATGTGGAGCAACTTTCAATGAGAGGTAAAGCGACCTGAAGCATCCCGTACAAACTTTTTAGATCGGTCCATTGGCCAACGTTACATTTTTTATTCCGTAAAGTTCTTACGGAATGCTTGTATATATGACGGTGAACTTTTCATTGCGCTTCATTGTCATTCAGTCGGTTGCCGGGTTCGATTACGTTCGGAAGAGTCTCGATGGAGAAGTTTTTTTCTCGCCGAGGGATAGAAAAATTGCGAAGTTAAGTCGAGTCGAGAAGAAATGCATTACGGCATTAAGAAAAAAAAAAAAGGAAAAGATAAAGAAAAGAACTTTGGTGCACAGAAACAGTAACGACTGAAATTGATCCTTTAACGGCTCCTCATCCTATACTCGTCTCCTCCGCGATCTATTTTAGATACTTTATTTCTTTTACGATTTCCAACCGATATTCTTTTCCAGCTTTCATGTTTTTGTTCCTGCTACTCGAGTAAACTCGAGTAGCCGAGCCCATTCTCTGGAACAACTGCCCCATAATGCTTCACGATCGGATGCACCAGCAAGCGCGGACTGCCCGAGCTATAACCGGTCATTCTTCGAGCCGGAGCATTGCTGCTTAACACGAGAATACTCGGCTATTATAATAATTTATTATTAATGTTATTGAAAACGTAACCAGCGAAACGTATCGTTTCGCTGCGCTTTTCATAATTTAAAAAAAATATATATATGCAAGTATACGCGTAAAATTTAAATATGCTCGAAGTGATAAAATTAACTTTTGAGAGGGAGGGGGAGGGGGAAGATCGTGCATTGGGAGTCCTTTGAAAATGATCGGCCGCGAATCGACAGTTTGGAAAAATCTTAACCTGACCTAAGGTGGATAAATTCGTAGCTAAATATTCGCCAAGTTTTTATATTCTTTAAGTCACGATTACGAAGCCTCCTCTCTTTTTTTTATCGTTCGTTTTGTCTTGTTTTTTATGAGATAACGCCTGCCGAGGATCGCAACAGGCGATCAAGCTACCAGCAGAACATATAGCGGAAGATCGTTTCGCCATCCCTTGCTCCGTACCCCTCCGATGGTTTGAACAGGCGCCATATTCAAATATACGGCCCTGTCCCGGCCGTGGTTGTCTTCCCGAGCGGCAGAGAGTTCATAAACACACGCAGAAAGAGAGACAGAGAGAGAAAGAGAGAGAGAGAGAGAGAGAGAGAGAGAGAGAGAGAGAGAGAGTTCCTTCTCTCTGTCTCTCTGGAGCGGAACGCAAATAGGAGAGAGAGAGAAAGAGAGGAAGAAAAAGAGCGAGAGAATCTCCCGCGTTCAACCTGCGTTCTAACAGCATTCCCCCTACTATAGCTCGCATTTGCTATACCTATCTTTCGCAGGCCAAAGCGAGATGTGTATACCTGGGGGATTCCTAGCCCCCTTTCCCCGCACCACCAACGTTGCCGCCACTTTCAATTCTCCGTCACTGTCCCTCAGCCGGTATCTCTCCTTGTCTGGATCAGGTTCAATATTCTCAGAGTATTCCTCCCTCCTCCTCTTCTTCGGCTGTTCCCCAACAGCGGCACACCGCTACGCGATGATCCAGCATCTTTCTCGTATGCTCGTAAGGATGATCCTCTCGTCTCAGTTCTCTACCTGTTTCTCTCGCTCCAACTCTCAAGTTTTCTCTCTCTCTCTCTCTCTCTCTCTCTCTCTCTTCATCTCTCACAATCCGCACACACGAGTCTCAGGGTGCCCCACCAACTTTTCTCCCCCAGGAGCATACACCGAACAATCGTTTATCCTCATCCAAAGTATGCGCAGGGTTTATACGATTGTCTCTTTTCACCGGAGCTCGTCAGGTCTATCTGCCATCTCGGTCCAACTTCCGCTATCTCCCTCGGTCTTCTTATCACGGTTGCCCCTCTCTATGTTCCCCCGCTCCCCCTGGTCTACGCACGGATGATGTATATATTTTTGTCCTCTACCATTCGGCTCGTCGATCTCGTACCAGCAGCAACCGTGTCTATATGTGTACACCTTGATACAGTTCATTGCATCTCCGTCCAGCTCTCTTCGAGAGTCCCCCTTTTAGGTTTTCTGCCATCGTGAAGACCGTTCGTATACACAGAGGCAACCACAAGTTCCTTCGTCCTCTTCCCGTTAACCTGTTGAGCCGATGCAACTATCTCCCTTGGTCCAAACCCCCCCCCCCTCCGCCTCGCCCCCTTCCTCACGCTGGTTTTCTTCTCGTTCTCTTTTCGTCCTCTTCCATTCAACCTGTCCCACGGATGCGGCCATCTCTCTTCAACCGGAGAGTGCCTTTCGGTTCTACCTGTATACCGAATGCAACCGCTGCCCCCTTTTCCTCTCCCGTGCGGCTCTGACCCCCTCCCCTTTATCTTCGAGGCTGCCTGCGTGCCCCACCACCAGCACATTCTGATCCAACTCGGATAGGTTCCGTCCTCGTTCTTTCTTAGCTCTCGCGCGCGGCTTTGCCTGGCGAGGCCTTGGTTCTCCACGTTATCGTTGTGGAAACCACACACGAGAAGCCGCGCGTTCGAGAGACGGAGAAAAAGAAAAAGAAAGAGAGAGAGAGAGAGAGAGAAAGAGATAAAGAGAGCTCTAGAAACAGCGTTGGTCTTGTGGCGCTGCGGTGCTCTCATGAGAAGAAAGAAGGGCGAGGGGGGCAGAGAGAGAGAGAGAGAGAGAGAGAGGAAGGGGGGAATATACAGCATCCAACGGCAGCAGCGTGCGGGAGCAGCACCAGGAGCACTGAAGCAGCTACCAGAGGGGCTCTCAGCTTGCGAGAGTTCTCGAGACGGTTGTGCGGCTACCTCGGCTCTCTCCTCCGTAGTCAAAACGGTCCGAGTACATGTATGTGTGTGTGTCTGTGTGTGTGTCTGTGTGAGAGTGTATGTTATGTTGGTGCTGTCGGTCATATGTGTGAGGCTGAATCCTTTGAGCGTGGGTGTGAGCCAGGCGGCTACGGTGAAGCCTACCTGACGGCGTCCGACACGCAGTAAACCGCCGCTCAACCTCGAGACCTGCTGCTGCCTCGCGACTCCGACTGCTCGTTTTTAGTCCGAGAGTGTTTTATCGTCCACCCTCTCGCGTACGCCTCGATATCCCCCATCCCCCACTTTTATGGATACAACAATCGGCGCATCATCAACATGATGATATTTCATCACGCGCTTTGTTGTTCCCGGGGCCATTCGTTCGGTTATATTGTCGCGGGTGATTCCGTCGATCTCATTGATACGTGATATCCAGCAACCTGAACATTTCTCAAAGCGCCGATAAGAGCGACAGTTGCGTCAATGGTTGCCGTACTTTACGTTGGATTACTCGAGCTGGGATTCAGTGAAGAAACAGCACGAAAAAAAGCTTTGATACAACACAAGTGTCGTGTGGTGAGATAATGCGATCGATGTTAAGGTAGAAAAAGCCCCGCTGATCGATCGATCGCTATTGTATTTACGGTGTCGTAAAATCCAATAGGATTCACCTTTTTTTCAGTATATCTTCCATGTGTATGTGTGTGTATGTGTGTGAGTGCGTTTCATTGTGACGTCGAGTGACAAATATCGATAGCTTCAGAATAATCGGTGCTTGTTGTTGGAGAAACAAATTTGAGGGAAGCTGTGGATATAACTTGGGGGAGATAGAAAGTGTCAAGGATCGAGGTGAAACTTCTCGATCACCTTCGAAGATGCGAGTCAAGATCACTGCTGAGTGTGACTTGCGCTGAGGAGGGGGGCATATTTCTGTACTTGAGATCACACTTGAACAAATCGAAGCTTCAAGGTGAGTTTCGTTACATCGTATATATATGCAATTATCGTTATAGATTATTACTGTTTGGGATTGTGTATGTACTCGTGATACGATACTCGTGGGGCATAATGGATACAAACGCGCGTCTTTCAATCGGTTAAACACCGTACGTGTTTGTAAAAACAACATGGCTGCCGAGCGAGAAGATCGAACGAAGAGAGGGCCTCGCGGTAGCCATGTTGGCAGGTGTGCTGCGCGCCCCGCTATAAGCTCTCTCTCTCTCTCTCTCTCTCTCTACGCGTTACGTTCCTTACGATCGCGCGCGGGCCCTGGCTCTGTATATATATTACCTTCCTCCTGTGTATGTGGTTTTGCCGTGATAACCAGTCCGTAGATTCGTGGAACACTCGCGCGATCGACAAAGCTTGAGAAACGCCGACAGGGAGCGCTTACAACTCGCAACTATTTTCAGCTCGGATTTTCCTTATCACGCTATCTCCGTTCCGTGGTCTTCAATTTTTTTTACCTTTTTATGCTTGATGCAATTGAGTGCATTGAGAGAAAACTTACTGTCGATGATGAAAAATGTATGTCTTATTGTATCAAAGCCGCAGAGTCGATTAACGATCAATGATCGATATAATATCGTTCGTGGTGTATGAAATACAAAATGGTCGTCCAACGAAATGACGATCAGTTATGAAAGAAACGCGAGTATCATTACGAGTACAGTTGCTCAGTTCCACGCGTGAACAACTTTGGATTCGTTGCTTAAAATCGTTGCGCTGTTATTGTTTTTACAGGCTCAAGATTATAGACGAGCATGCCGACTGATTTAGTGGTAACATCCTCGGCTTCTGTCGTGACGGGAGTCGAGGAATCGGCTCGGGTTCGAGAGCTTCTGGGGCCCTCGTCACGGTCGGGTCAAGCCTCGTCGTCATCGACCTCGTCGACGTCAGCCGCAGGCTCGAGATCGGGAGTAGCTTCTGACAGAGGCGGGGGACTGAGTTCACCAAGGACTTTCGAGTCGTCGGGTGGACTGACAGCTTATCATCACCATCACCATCATGGTTTCGTCGCGGGATTGGGGCATCCACATCATCGAGAATCGTCGGCCTTCGTGCCTGTCGTACCGTCCAGGTTACACCTTGCTCCATATCCCGGTGAGATGCACGGACACATGTCCAGCGGTGGACAATCAGGTGGATCAAACACAACGACAGCTTCTTCATCCTCGTCCTCGTCAACCGGGAGAGAACAGCCTCGCGAAAACTCCGATAATCCCGTGAGAAAGACGTCATCCAGTTACGAAATAATGGCCATGATGGCCGACAAGAGAAAAGAGCTCGCAGCCCGAGCTCTTCTGTTACCACCTCCACCACCACTCATGGAACCACCACCTGGATACCCGGTATTTGGTGGACCCTTTCCCGGCAGTTCAGCCATGTATCCACCCGGAGGACCACTCGGCCACCAACATCTCGATAGACGATTACTACGAGCCCCCGGCCGAGCGTCCAGACCCAAAAAACAGTTTATCTGTAAATTCTGCAACAGGCAGTTCACCAAATCGTACAATCTTCTGATACACGAGAGAACCCATACGGACGAGAGACCGTACTCCTGTGACATTTGTGGCAAGGCATTCAGACGACAGGATCATCTTAGGGATCATCGGTAAGTTCTCATCTGTCCTTGGGGGTGCGGGAAAGAGTTTGAATACGAGGGATCATACTGATCATATTTGATTACACTTCATGGTGTCTCTTTCCTGACATTATTCAGGTATACAAAGAAAGAGGTCGTTTCGTCTAACTGATCGTATTGTTGATTCGTCACAGGTATATTCATAGCAAGGAGAAGCCATTCAAGTGCGGCGAGTGCGGCAAGGGTTTCTGCCAGAGTCGGACCCTCGCGGTGCACAAGATACTGCACATGGAAGAGTCGCCCCACAAGTGTCCTGTGTGCGCGAGAAGTTTCAATCAGCGGAGCAACCTTAAAACTCATCTGCTTACTCACACCGATCACAAGCCCTACGAGTGCACCTCTTGCGGCAAGGTATTCCGCCGTAATTGTGATCTTCGAAGGCACGCACTGACTCACGCGGTCGGTGATGTGCCTCCGGAGGCCCTGGAAGAGGCTCTGCGGCAGGACGATGACAGCAGTCCTGCGGAGGATGAACCCGGGTCTGACTCCACGGGATCTCGTCCCAGTTCCTCATCTACTTCGGGTCCAGCGGGATCCGGAATTACGCCGAGTTCCTTGCCCAGCTCAACGACTTCATCCAATCAAACCGCGTCATCGTCAAGTTCTGGACCAACCAGTGGATCGACGAGTTACGCAGCCGCTACCCGTGGCATTCAGCCCATGCCACCGAGGCCTCAGCTCCAAATCAGACGAGACCTTCTGCAGGTTCACCAAAAACCGTCCACGATAACCAGCGGTTCCACCGGACATCCCAACCCACCTGCGGCTCTTCCACCACCACCACCTCTAATCCTCACCTCATACAGACGTAGACTCGGCTCACCAGGCCCTTCGAGAGCTCTGCTGGAACTCCAGGAACGCGAAAGGGAACGCGAGCGGGAATTCGAACGGGAGAGACAGAGGGAAAGGGAACGTGAACAGCGGGCCAGGGAAAGGGTCGAGGAGAAGGCTGCCGTCCTCATGGCTTCCAGAGCACCCAGACCACCGACGCCTCAACCACAACCACAACAACAGCAGCAGCAGCACCTTCCACCCGCAAGAGCTCCGGTCAGGCAACCAGCCAGACAGGGCTTCACCATCGCTGACATCATGCGTCGATAAAACTTCTTTAAATGGATTTAGCCTTATCATTGGACCTCGCATGGATATTAGAATCACTGCTTTTCGTTCAATACCATTGAATGGTACGGAGATTAATAGTAATCCCTTCAGAAGGAGACCAGTACAAGTATCGGATCATCAACGCGGAGGTTCAAGGACATTCACTGTACATCGACACTTTGGATGAGGAATGTGCAACGTCTCGGATACAACATAGGTGCAATCGCGATCAATCGATTTCAAGTGATATTAAAGAGAAAACAAACGATCATTCTGAGAGTATTCTTTATTTAATGATTAGTTCAACGTGACGTAAGATGTTTCTTTTTTTTTGTTTGATGTTTATCACGAGATCAATTCGCTAGTATTATTAAAAATAGATCATGGACAGTCGATCCAATGGGTGAGTCAGTCGTGGGTGCATGTGTGTATATGTGTGCGTGCGTGCGATTCTTACAAAAACAAATCAAGATGCATCGAGTTATTGATTTCTTAATGTAAATAGGATTCTGTTTAGGAACAAAAAATCTTAGAGATAACTGACGTAGAGTGCGCTTTCAGCTGCTGTTACAAAAATTTTGGCTGAAATGATAATTTCTTGTTTTTTTTTTAATTTTATAATTGTAGTTCGAAACACTTTTTTATTGACTTTACAAAAAGAAAAATTTCGATATGACACGAAATTGGTGTCAATTCGCAGCTCAAATATTGTCAATCAACGTTTTATTATAAAGATCGACATTGTGATATATTAAACAATGATTGTTATTTCGTTAAAAATTCATTCCCGAGTGATGATTTTATAAAAGAGAAAGAATGAAAAAAAAAATAATAATAATAATAAGAAGCAGCTGATTCAGTCGTGATCCTTAAAATGTTTTTTAAAATGCGTTTTCATACGCGCTGTGTACAATGTAATATTTAACTTACGAAAAAAAAAATTCCGGCTAATACTGGATAGATTACAAATAGATTGCCGGATTTTGAATCCTTCCCTGTTATATGTCTTATATGAAAATTTGATTTTATAGTTTACACATTATCAATTAAAAATAAACATATATTTACGAAAACACCAGTACTATATATTTTTTAGATTTATACGAATGTTGTATGATGAATGGAAAATTGTAAATTTGATTAAGAGCGATATAAGAAAAATAAAACGTATTACTTTTGAATAAATCAATTTTTGTTTATTTAAATA
>JABMBV010004666.1:0-10801 GCA_018906735.1 Mesochorus sp. PSUC_FEM 10030011 | reverse complement strand
ATATATCCACACAATATATAGAAAAAATCGTTTATTGCAAGGACAAGAAGATTCGAGCACTTTTTTCTTCTGTCATCGATGAAATGAAGTTCTATAAAAGTTCAAAATTTGAAAATTCTTGCAGCGAAGGAAAAAAGAAATCGGGAAAATAAAATAGTCCGGAAGCTTATGCGATTGGATTTTGCCGTCTATCGTTTTGCGATGCTGCAGCAGAGAGCATCAGTGATTGTGGATTGTGACAACCAATCATGCGGATTCAGTTGTGTACAGAGTGGAAGAGTTATAGAAAAAAAAGAGAGAAAAAAAAATGAATGGAATTCATAAATTTCTAACAGAATCCGTGCACAGCGGTCTGGAAATTCGCATGCGTATATAGAAGTCATTCTGTATGGAATAATGTGAAAAAGAAAAATTACTGTTTGTTCATTTGCTTCGCACATTGCGGCACTTTACCGCCAATGGTTAGGAATAATTCGGGCTGAAATTCAAATATCTTGAAAAAATATTTGTTGCCACCTCTCCGACAATCTAAATCTTTTGAAAGTATTCGCACTTTTTTTTTATGATTTTTTTTTCTTCGTGTTACTTACTTCATCACAGGGTATTTAAAAAAGGAAGATAAACACCAACAACGGAGCCTCAATCGATTCCGCCTGTGATGTCTCGTATAATATATATATTTTGGGGTAAATCGGTACGAGACGGGCACATCACAAGCGTGACGTCTATATACTCACTCCGCGTAGTTATTCGGGCAGCAAATAAACCTGTCGGTCTCGAAACAATAAGAGTGTCCTCGGGGGCTGAGTATCTCTCGAGCAATTTCGCCGAGATGGCCGCTCGGAGGGTTGGCAAACGCGGAGAGTGAGTGCGCCCCCTTTCCCTCAACCCCCTTACCGTTTTCCACCGCGCGCGATATATATACTGGCGCAATATTTGTCAAGTCTATCTCGCGGACAAATTGAAATGACGGCTGTATATGAAGTTGTTACGGATTTTCTACTGTTCTATTCCCGAATCAAACATACACCCAAAGCTTTTTATACGTCTGCATTTATTATAGCTATGTCTTGAACTTAACGTTGGGTCTCGTCATCCTTCATGTACAAAAAATAAGCCCTACATGGATATTATTTTTTTAATATTCGTATAGGCAAATGGTTTTCATTGGAAAATATTTTGCTACACAAGCAATATTCCAGGTGAATTATTAAATCGAATAAATCTGCACCGTTTTTTGTCAAACAAAAATCGTTGAAGAATTTGCATTTGATTTTCTTTTTAATTATATAACCATAATTTGTTTTCAAATTTCTTCATATTCCAGTATTTTCATAGAAGATCGATGAAAAAATAGTAAGTCGATATAATCTCATGGAACCCTTTTATAAGACCCTCAACCCATCTCCGTCATGGATTTACTCGCGTCGTTAATTATCCCCGAGACATTTCATTAATAACACCGAAACATAAACCAGCGCTAAAGCCGATACATCCCCGCTTCTTTGTCAAAAAGTTTGGTCGCCTTCGCGAAAAGCTCTCAGAAAGAGATATCCCACAGTTTCCTCAGAGTGCGAAACTTTCGCGCAGCACAAACATGGGCTCTTTGAAGAAAACCCCTTTTCTCGGCGTTTCATCCTTGAGCACCAATCCCTTTCACCTCCTTCTTTACTCGCTCAACCGTAAGCACGACCAAGTACAGCAAGACGCTTCAATAAAATGACAAAGTTTCGTGAGCTCAACGTTAGTGCGAAATGAATTTTTTGACTGGTATGGCACATCAGCTGGAGAAAGAAACACAACAATATCGACATATACTTCTGTGCACTCGAAAACCAAATGCTTCAAAATACACATCTAGAATCAATCTTTTGTGCCAATGCATCGACATCGAGTTCCATGATTTTTCAAAAATGTTCAAACCGTCAAGAACGGATCGGAGCTGTCAATTTTCTCAGCATTTCTTGTCCCCCCCTCCCCCCTCCCTCTCTTCTATGATTTAGCCCGGGAGGATCTTGTACAATAGTTCGAACAAGTATCGTCAACATATTGTCCGATAGGCCGTGGATTGGCATTGTAATTGTCGGGACATTGTGTGTTAGCAAATAGTGTGTCCCAGGCCTGCGTCAACGTTGCGTTGGCGTTGTACAACATGTTTTACAGTAGAGGTCGCGCCGATACAACGCATACACACACACACACACACATGAGTAAGGAGCGCTTCTCCGCGTTGTCACCCCATAGACCGCGCTCGCAAGGGGTTTGCGCACGTTAGTTCGCTCTATTTCTGCACGTTTGTAGAGCTTCTATCAGGGATATGGTCTCAGGGGGTATCTATTGTCCTCTAATGGCCGGGTAGAGAGCTCCAAAGATGGAATCATGAAAGTGCTCGCCTACTCTCTCCTTCCCTCCCACCCTATGCTACCGACCGTCGTCTCCTATCGCTCGATATTTGTCGATACATCTTTGTGCACGCACGTATGTTATATACTCTATATCTCATTGGAAATTATTGACACAACGTACAATTTACGATCGATATATTGACTATGGGAACGTCGGTGATACCTTTACTGCAGTTGAAACCTGTAATACGGGCACTATCCAGAGGCGTGTACATCGTGGGAGTGGACACGATATGTACGAATGATATTTCCATTTGAAAATTGCAGTGATTTGAAATGAAAAAAAAATATATATATGTATATATGTCACGTATATATCAAAGTTTTCTTTTAATATTTTGATTAGAAAATTGTTTTTGCCATATCTTGATAATTGTATATTGCTATTGTTATTCATATATAACAAGACATTGTTTTCCATTAAAAATAAACCGTAACTATGTCTATATCACCAGTTAACAATTTAATTGCAATTATTTCATTACAACTTGAATTAACAAGTTGTAGAAATAACGTTTATTTTATACGTATGGAAAAAAAATGAATGTTTAACACCGTTGAACCCAAAATGTGCATGCTCGTAATTACATTTTTTCTCTTCGTTTCTTTTTCCGTGAATTTTTTTTTTTTTTTTTATCACACAAATTAAACTCTTCAACTTAAGTGTGAATAAAGTAGTTGACGCCATTAACGTTCCCGTATTTTGGGTGAAAAGGCTTTTCCCCCATCGGCAGTACAATACTCTGGCGCACACTAGCTAGATAAGTTTCACCAGAGCAAAAAGTTTTGCATGGTCCCGCATATATACATACCCTGAACGCTAATGTGTTTCAACCCCCGAGTGTAGCAGAGGGACGCATATACGCGCGGTAAAAGCAAAAGTCTTCAACGTGCTCTGGCTACATGGGTTCAAATATTCCAGGGAAGGGTTAACCGGACGTACCGAGAATCGCGGTTTACAGAAAACTTGCGAATTTTGGTGAGTGGACGTGTCCTCGATGGAAGAATATCGTATCCTCGAGCATTCTGCGAGCTCTCAAACTATACAGGGTATATAAACTTAGTTGTATCTTAACACCGACCGATCAATTTTCAATCAAAAAAGCGATGGTGCCTCATAAAACTCATCCCACGATCGATCTAATGTCTCGAGAGGACAATCGCGAGCTAATATTGCGACGGTATAATCTTTAGGATTTTATCCAGACAACGTATTAACGCGGTCGTGAAAGTGATCGGAAAACGAGTAAAAGCAGCTGTTTAACGCGGGTAATTCGAAAAGCATGTGCTGTGTGTGCCCTATGTCCATGCGACGACGAACTCACGAAAAGGCGACATCAAAGTATCACTGTAAACGAAAACTCACACAAGATTCCTGCGGTCTCTTCAAGCACGACGCTGGGCTATCTTTTAACGACTTTCAACTTTACGAGCTATCCACGACCACAAAGTTTACCTGCTCTTTCCCAATCCTCCCTCTCTCAATTCAGCCTACATTGGATGAACACAATCCCCGCATATGCGACCGTGTGTGCAGTGAGGTATAGTTACAAAACAATGATTTTTTTTATCGCGCCAACACTTATCGATGGGATTTTCTATGTTCATTGGATCACACGAGGAAAATTATACTTCAAAAGCCATGTACCCAAGATACATTATAGCCTCAAATGATGTATTTCATGTCAACGTTTTAATGTTACGACGATTCTACAAAGCATTTTTTTTATCGGTACAATGTCATTGTTTTATGTTGATAACTTTCTTCAGTGGATATTTCGACATTATAGGACAATAGTGGCCCTTTTGCAGTTTTTCTGTCGTCAATTGAACAAACAAATATTATTTGTTCCTTCTTGTTTATTCTTACTCTGTATCCCTATTTTTATTCTCCGATTTAAGGAATTATGATCTGATGTAAAAGCGTGAAATATGACAAATTTTACCGCCACTGTTCCTAGTTGAATTATATTAAATTTATGGAATACCACAAATGCCTCTTCTGGAAGGAAAATGATACCTTCCATTTCTGTAAAAGCTTCGAAATTTAGTTCCGTTCTGTTGGCAATGTTGTGAAAATAAATATATATATATTTAGGGAGGAGGGGGGGGGAGTGATGGGAGGTATAGAGAGCAAGAGAAACCCCGCTACAATAATTAATTTCATTCAGCAACCGCACAGTTGCTCTTCAATTACGGCAAAACAACGGCCAGTAGCTGGGCTTTCTCACGACCCCTATTATAACCTTAACGCCGAGACATTTGTCACGAGTAGGTCCCCGGGCGAAAGAGACAATGAGAGAGCATGAGACGCAGACAGGGGAGAAAAGTTGAAACAAAACATGCCCTCCGCGAGAGCAGCCACTGACTTAATACATTTTTTTATTTTTTTCGTTCGCTTTTTTTCTCTATCTCTCTCTCTCTCTCTCTCTTTATATTCCCTCCGTTCCACTAAGTAAATCTCTAAACGCAGGAGAAATTACGAGACGAGTTTGCCGAGATAATTTACGCAGAGTGATCCGAGTTGGAGATTTTCGACAATGAACACACGACGGATAGTTGGTTGAGAGTGAAGACGAAAATTAAGTTTCACCTCTTAGCAATCCAAGTGATAGAGAAATTCATCTCGTGTCTCAAGTTTTAGCTACGCGAAATAATCTAATATTGAGAAATGAGGATGTTTTTAAATATTTTATTGCTAAAATTTTTATTAGTCCGGTAAATAAAATATTATACGTATCTATCTATTATTATTTTTATTGCAGACGAGTTTTGGGGAAAACGCCGGCGGTAACCCACCGAATGGTTCATCAGACCTCGATTGTTTGGTCGGAGAAGTTAATTGGACTTTGATTTCACGCGGTAACTAGAATCTGTGTGCTCACTAATGACTATTCCCGGATATCAACTGATCTCCGTTAGGAATTCAATTGGTTCAAAAGGAAATTAGAGCACCCTTGAAAGGAACAACTGAATTCTCTGAGTTTTGCGATCTTTGAAAAAAATTGAAGAAATCAGAGACCAATGTAGATTAAATAAAAATCCAACCCTATCGAAATTGATGATTGATATATTTTGTTCGTAGATTATCCATCTAAATTAAGAAAAATTGGAATTGGGGAAAAGATCGAGATGCAAGGTCAGCTAGTATAGACGATAAATGGAATTTTTTTTTCTACGAGCCAACCCCTCGTCCTTTTTCTTCTCATGCCACAAAACTTCCGGTCAGCCACCTTATCGACGATCCTATTGTTCCATAAATTCTTCGAGTTCTATATATCATATCGGGTGCAGCGAAGAGGCAGGACCCTTTTATCCTTTATTTTCCTTTTATTCTTATTGTATTTGTCTGTGAAGAAGCGAATGAAGAGAGAAAAAGTACGAGATCTATGACAATTCCTTATCTGCTTGCACTCAAAATAATGAGAGAAAAGGACTCGTCAATTTTCCAAATTGAAAGAGAAACACACACTCGTTTCGCACGAATAATATGTGCCAACGAAATTTGAGAGCATCAATCTGTGGGAAAACACAGGGCCCAAGGGAAAATAAAATTGACGTTGAAAAAAACGTTGGTATATAATTTGCAAATCGACGTCAATAGAGGCTTTTATTAACGAAAAAATAGAGCGAGATGTAAAAAAAAAAACGAACATACCAATCGTTATTCCGTTAGCCATCAATTAAAAATTTCATTTAAATAACGGGTCATCACGAATGGGTACATTTGATTTTTATTATCCATATATACAAAATCGCCATATATTTTCCTGTAAAATAGATTTAAAAAATTTAACGAAATATTAAAGGTTGAACAAGACTTATCGAAGAATTTTTACAAGTAGATTAATACAAGATCAGTAAGCCGTAAAATCAGGCATCAATATTTTTAAAGGAATAAATTTTGAAGTGTTGTAACATACATGTAATGTTTGTACGCTAGAGGCTCATCGCATTTGCAAAATGCAAGCGAAAATCGACAAGTTAACCAAAGTTTCGAGACGATTAGGTAATTGACCTAAAATTTGGTGGTGGATGTTCATCCCAAGAGTGAGAAGGAGCTTGTGAATTTAACAGGCGAAATTTCGTGACCCCATATATAGTTTGCACCGTCATAAGAACGAGGGGTTATGCAAATATCGAAATTGAAACGATGCACAAGAGCGTATTGGATATGAAGTTTGCGTATCAATCTAATCAAAATAGGCAAATATGTTTTGCAATATTTCAAAAGGATATTATCGACGGGTTACAAATTTAGGGAAAAACGGGGGCAGACTACAACAAAACCTTAAACCTCTTTTATTAGTTTCTATCGAAGATATTTCGAAAAAAGGACAAGAAGACGTATAAGCGGTTTTTCGTAAACCGGATATGATTTTAATATCGACCGTTGATCTATATTGTACCATAAAAAGTCTTGAATCGATGATAATTTTTTTCATTCGTATCTTAAGATGATAATGCATTGTAAAAATAATAATCGAGCCAGCGTAAAAATGCATTGTTCACCTGTATCTTAGCTATTTATAGTTTTGCTCGAATAGTATACGTGACTTCGCTTGGCTCTCGAAACGGGAATAAAGAGAGAAGGAGAGACAAGAAAAAATGCCAAACGTTACGACCTTATAGTAAAAAAAACTGCGAAGAACGTAACCTCTCGTGCGAGATTACGTCGTAACGACGCTCGTTTCCAGATCGTAATGGAAATTCCTACGCTACCGGGCTGCTGTTGGGCGGGGAGAGGAAATTCGTAAGGTCTCTCTCGTGGCCTGGGCCGTATTATAAAGCTATCCGTGGATGTGGGTGGGCGACTTAACGACGATCGGAAAATTCTTTTCAAGCGTAAAAATTTTTCTACGTTTTTTTTTTATCTCCGCCTTTATCCGAATGTCGTTGTTTTTAATAATAAAACGAGCCTCGTTATAATGCGGAATGAGTGGTGAATAAAATCCTAGAAATCACTTTGTAAATTTATTGAAATGATAAGTGAAGTTATTTTCTGAAACCGTTGTTGTAACCCGTGTCAGTTTAAACAGAATTTTTGGGCATACCAAAAACCCCGAATTATTTCATATGAATCCTGTATCTATATGTATATATATCCCTCGCCAGAGTTGCACTCTAAGCAAATACGAACCTACTTCGAACGAAGCGTTCCTCTTCTGCTCTACAGTATCGTTCTTTTTACTCCTCTTTTATAGGATGAGGAACAGAGGCAGCAGTGTTAACGAAAAGAGAAAAACTGAATAGGGGGAGAACAAACCAAATGAAGATGTCTGCGTTGACTTTAGCTAATTTTTTATCGCCATTATTTTCAACGAAAATTTTCGAGCTCTCCACGATAAGGGATAATAACCCCAGTGACTGTTTGCCGAGGGTGAATGCTCCAGCTGCCTTACAGAGCTTTGTCATTCGTTCAATTTTTTTACGCCATCCGATTTCGTTCAACAAATACGATTTTTTTTTTGTAACGTTATATATTTTGTTTGACCAAGCTTTTTATATAAAATTACCTGACGATAGTTGAATTGATATTTTTGATGTAACGTTATTATTCAATCATCAATTGCATTTTTCGTATATATATTTTTTTTTAATTATGTTTTGTGTAACTGTACTTCGTAAATTACTAAAATTCATTAGCTTTTGTATTAAAATGTATCATCTCGCAAATGAAAGGGATTGTGTGTTGTAAAAAAAGAAATAAAACAAAAACAATTTCATTTCGACGATCCTTTCCACAATGCGTTTGCCCACATGTGCCCATTAAATCAAATAAAAAAAAAACGATTGAGAGCGCGCAATTGTACGCTTTTACATCGATAGTGTACCCAATATAAATTTATCATTGTGATTCAACGTGGGATTTTTTTTTTTTCATTTTTTTGTTTTTCATGTATATACCCTGATTGAGTAAATATATGCCCTATGGGAGAAAAAAAAGCCATCGATGGAATGGAAATGTACATAAATTTTAATCGTTTATATTAACTGTGTACACATATATACCGATTGAACTTATTGTGCACAGACGGGATTTATTGCTATTAGATAGACCCTCCCCCTCTCCCACTCCTCGGGAAAGAGGAAATTGATCTACTTTCATCCTCTTCGATTTTTCACCTTGGTATGATGGCAAAAGATTCTTTTCAAGTATCGAGCACATCCTTTTCCTCTCGTATAGCCGATAAATTTAAATACCAGATCTCGAGAGTTGATGAAAAATCGTGGAAACGACAAGCAGCATTCTATACGATTTGAAATTCAATGGGGGTACGTTATTTTCAACCTTTGCGTTTATATAAACTCTGCTGTGTGACCCGATGCTTCATCTACCGTCTAACCTATATATACGTATGTATGTTTTTAGGTCTGCGAAGCAAAGAGAATTTTCATGAGAAAAAGTAAATATATTCGGTTATAAATCTCCAGGCAAATGTTTTAAAACGCAATAATATTGGGGTTACGTTTTATCGTTATAATTTAAAACAATAGAATTTTAAACAAATAGATTCAAGACGAACTAATGTTTTTTGTTTTCGCTTCGAATGAAAAAAAAATCTATTTGTAACGGACATCGAGATTTATGAGGAAATCCGAAACATTAAAGGACACTTGTCCCGTCTTCCAATTTCCTCGATGTCTCCGCGTACGGATAATTTCGTCTCGATGCCCTCACTGTCGCCCCTTACAGAAGTACTCTACGTATATCTGCCGCTAGAGTTCTCAACGGCAAAATATCATTTGGCTGGACTCCCGCAAAAATCGTGAATTCGTGGGTAGTTGGTTCATGGAACGCATTTCAGGAGACAACAATCTTGTCATTTAAAGTACAACCACCATCGATTCACGTTTTCGAGGAATATATATACTACGCGAAAAATCCTTCCGTCGAGAGACTCGTTCCTGCCTTTTTCTGGGTAGGGACTTTACGGGTTTTCCTCATCTCACGTTTTCTCTCTCTATTTTTGGTCGCGATCTAGGATGCCTTTTCCCGGGGGTTCTTATCATGGGTGATTTTTCGTTCTGTCTCGTTACGACTAACGAAAGAGAGCGAAAGAGAGAACAGAAAATTCACAGAATTTTTGCGACGGGCGCCAAGACTTTCAGAGACGCTTATTTCTCCTTTAAGATAAAAGCGTTGCACTTTTTTAAGATTTTCTTTTTCGTAATTTACCCTGCTATTGTGACTCAAAAAAGCTCGTAAAGAGTTGAACAAAAATATACTATTATCATTAAAGAGTTTGGTAAAAATTTTTTTTAAATAAACCCTATACGGTGTAATTATGTTATAATAACTGAGGTTCGGATGCCATTGTATGTTTTTATGCTATATACTGCATTCAGCGGAAAAAGCACCATTGAAAAAATAATTCGTTTGACTCAATTTTCAACGTTACACAGGATCTATTGTTTCCGAACAGACAGGCCCAATGTTCTATCCTCATGCTGGAATACTCTTTTTTTCTCTGTCCAATAAAACCTCAATGGATGAAAAAACGATATTGCGTTTACGTTTTTTTTAAAGCTTGACCAACCATTTTGACAGTACATGAACGATTTCATTTTTAAACGAAAAACAAAAAAGAATGCAAAAAATTGTTAAATATATTGATTTGAAGAGGAAAGAATAATTGAACATGAAATAAATAAAAAATAGTTGAAAAATCTGCAATAAAAACAGTCGTTTTAATTTTTTTTTAATTAATAAATTATCAAAAAAATGTTGATTTTCGAATAAAATCAAAGTGGATAAATTTTCGTTCCTATTTTAAACCACAATCGAATTTTTAAATATCAAAGTGACCAAATGATTTTTCAGGATATAAGTTTATATACGTTTGGTCTTTTCGTGAGAAAAATAAAATATATATTTGTCGAAAGATTTTAGCACTCGTTTGCTCTCTGTCACGAATCTTTCATCATCGTACCCACAAGCGAGGAGACACAATCGGTGATAGAAAGTTGATAAATTCATAATTCAATATTGACACTTGAGAAAATGGGAAATACGACCCTCCCGGATAACCTTTGTACAATTCTCTTCATCCCGACCATCAGAGTGAAACGGAACGACACATTTTCACTCGGCGATACGCTATCTCAAGCAAAGTCTCTGTGTTCCCTCTCGGCTATTCCCAACGACATTTGCCCAGCTTTTAAACAATTAAGTGGGTCGACGGAGGAACAGGAGGAGAAAACAATTGTTATTGCGAGAAGCAAGACAAACACTTTCGCCATAAGAGTACTACCTCTCTCGTCGTCTTTTCCTGCGAAAAGTTTCTTCGTGAGAGCGAAAATACAATGGGAAAAGCGTGAGAGATTTTTATTTATTTTCTTCGTTCGACGATCTACTAAAAGTTTTAGATCCCGAACATTATATATATATATAT
>JABMBV010004655.1:0-19489 GCA_018906735.1 Mesochorus sp. PSUC_FEM 10030011 | reverse complement strand
ATATATATGTCTGTATATATGTATGTGTGTATATAAGTGTCGGTACACTTGTTCCTCGTGGCCCGTCAAGAATTTCCGAGGTATGCTAAAGACGAGGATTATTATAATGCAAGTTTTCCGTAATTGAACAGATGAGCTTGCACCCGAGTAAAGCTTGCATACATTACGGTATGTATACATAATAAGGGAAGGTTACCAGGCTTCGAGAACTCGAAGATATTCACGCGCGGAAAACTAATCGAGCACGGTTTGATCTCTCGAGAGCCGGGGATGAAAATTACTTCGGCGTTCTCTTGACTTTGAAGTTTATCTCGGCAGAAGGAAAATGCCCTCACTCCCGACGACTTATGAAAACTCCTGCATGCGGCGTATCTCAAATAACTTTTATTCGCTTTTATTTGAATTCGAATTCTTTTTCTTTTTTATCAATGCCCATTGATTATAGAAAAAAAAATATATTGACACAAAAATAATCATTCGAATTACAATTTGAATCGAAAATGAATTTTGTAAGAAATAGTATTAATAAAAAAGGAATTTTAATTGATACGAATATTCGATTTTTATTAAATTTACCATATGTAAAATGGAAGTAAATTATAATTGTTGTAAAAATGTTTGTGTTTATTGTAATTCAAATACTTTTTCTATTTATCAATACTTATTGATTATAGAAAAAAAATATCGACATACAAAAATAATTGTTCGAATTACAATTTGAATCGAAAATGAATTTTGTAAGAAATAGTATTAAAAAAAGGAATTTTAGTTTGATTTTATCAAATCAAATTTACTATATGCAAAATCAAAGCAAATGGATAGTGATAAAAAATTTGGAATGTTGGTTAGATGTGGAAATCATTTTTCAGGTCGCGATAGATCTTCCTGCGAAAGGAAGATGAGAGGCGGTCAGCTCGGACTTCTCCTCTGGAAAAATTACGTAGTCCGGAAACGTCGACCGGTAAGTTCGTTCACACACACTTTCATACAAGGCCGTATTTACGGTTAAAACGTGTCGTCAAAGATTTACTTTTTCTCTATTATTCGACTTTTTCTCTGCGACAACAATGTTTCGTACTCAATCGAAAATACGTGATAATTACCACGTGTACTGTCGATTGTGTACGAAACATTGTTGTATCGTCGTTGTACTAACTCTTATCTAGCAATCGCTAGATACATTTTTTAAATACATCTTCTTTTGCTTCGATCCTATATTTTCCTGTATATTCTTCGTATATGCTTGTTAATTTTATATCGTGATCATTTATGACGTCTGTTTTTAGTTGACTCTTCTATAATTACATTGAGCAACACAGCGGTAAATAATAAAGAGAATTGTTGTCGGAAGATGTCACTGAGTCTTCATTGATTACACATTACAGTGTCGGGAGACATGTAATGATTACTGATCGCATGAGCACATTTTTTTTGCAAGAATCCTCTCTTTTTGGAGAGTCTTTAGGATCGTAAGAATGAATCTCGATTTCATTAATCTTCGGACATCAGCCAAGAATTATTTTATTCCAGCATTAAATTTGTTGTCTTATTATTCGGGATAAAATTTTATAGCCAATACTACGAAACATATACATTTGTTGTTTTATTATTCAAGACACAATTTAAAATTTAGATGCAGTTGGTGATATTTTGGTTTGTTTGACAACTATCCCTTTTGCATTAATGTATCGAGTGATAAATTTGCCCTCTTCATTTTGTTTCAATAAAATTGACGATTTATACACGACAATTTATTCGTTTTCTCAGGCTATCCTTGGCTTTGTATTTCTGTGGCCCATCGCTGTCTTTTTACTCCTTTACACTGTTCGGGATAATGTCGATCCCGAATACAATCCCACCTGCCAATTCCCATCGCGGCTCATGCCTCACGATGGACTCTTGCCATTTGTTCAGAGCTACATTTGCAGCATTGGAAATACGTGTGAGTCCCTCGACGATTACGAGGAAGTGCCATCGTACAAAAATTCCACGTGAGTCTCACCAACTCAATTTATATTTTACTCCATATATATTTTACTTTATATCTGGAAATTGTACATTTTTTCACGCTTTTTTACCATTAATTTTATTTGACTTATTTTTCATAACTTCATCCTCAGTCTCGGACCACTTATGATGGAATTACAACCGGTATTGATGAACGAAACGATTTTAACAGCCGTTAAAACATTGCCGAAGAGTATACAATTACTGAAATCTATGGCTCAGATTCTCACGAAGCCTGAGATTAAAAAATTGTTCGGTAATTAGTTATCTTCATTTACGAATGAATTTATTTAAAAATCTATCTGCATGAATGAATCAATAGATCACATTGTATTCATAATTTTTTTTTCTTTAAAAGAGATAATGTACCATCATAATATTAGTAGTTATGTTTTCAAGTAATAACAAGTCGCGAAGAAAATGTAGAATATCGATTTTATAGATGGGATCGTGATCCTAAACATTATTTCAATTTTTGAATAAAATAAAAAATCGCTAGACAGGGGGATACGCCTTGGGGATTTGTTCAACAATCACGAAGCTATAAAGAGTGTCTTAAGGGCTCATTTGCCGAACGCCAAAGAAACATTGATCGATGGTCTTCTCAATGCATCGATAAAACTTTACTATGTGAGTTACGAGGCAAAAAATAAATACAGTTGTTGTACCAAAGATTAATCATTTCACGATGTATTAATTTTTCTGCAGTTAATAGAGACCTTCGGATCCTCGAACCTTGACGGTGTTATTTGTTCACCCGAGAGTCTAAAAAAATATCTAATAATTGATAGTGACGAGGATCTTGGCGAAATTTCTCGAATTTTGTGCAACGTCGAATCAAATAAAATCCCTCTTATCCTTGAGCGTCTCACGAGGCATTTGGATTTTGCTGGACTTTTGGAGATGGTCAGTCGTGCAACAGCGAAATTTCAGGAATATGATTTTATCGACGATCTTGTGAGAACAATAAATATCGTACTCGATTTGAAAACTGCGAAAAAATATATTCCTGCTGAGTTGAAACTTCGAGAATGGCTGCCTAAGATCGTTACACTCTTCAGGGACGTCAGTCTCAAGGAAATTGATCTCTCGCTGTGAGTCTTTTTCTCTAAACCACAAAGATATACATATATAGATATGCCTTGCATTTCCATCAACGGTTGGAAAATAAATACATCTTTACATGTACAATGTTGACTAAAAGTTTTACAATATTCGAGTACCAGATTTTATGAAAATAAAATCTGCTAAAAGCATCGCTATAGTTAAAAAAAAATCTGAGATAAAAAAACCAGATAAGTGGATTGAAACAAAAAAAAATATACTCAAAAGCAATATTTTTTTTTGTAAAATTGCAAAATTAATTTGGGCTTATCTTTACATATTTTTGCCAAAATTTGATTATTTCATATAAAAAAAGTGATGTCTTCGATTCAACAGGAAATTTTTTATGTATTAAAATAAGAAATCAACTGATTAATTAAAACTAATTTAAAAAAGTAAATTGAAATGATTCTCATCAAATTTTTGTCCGCGAGTGTATGTCAAACGAAAATTCACTTTCTTGCATCATCGAGTAATTTTCTGAGCCGTTAGAAAATTGCATCTGCTTCAGAGTTATAGTGTACAATTATATTCACACGCGAATCTCTCGTAGACAATGCAGATTTATCTTGATCTCACGGAGAATCCTGCAGACACCTTGTTCGGTAGTTTATATTCAGGTCTGCAGCGAATTGTTATTTTTTTTTTGTATCTGATGAGAATAAATCGGAGGCTTATAACTCGAAATAATATACAATAATACTTTTCGTGTATTGTACTTTTAGGATAAACAAAACGATCGATCAACTTGAGCCGATTTTTTCGTCCGATCGTGACTGGACGATCGTTCGTCACGGCCTCCTTAAATTCAATTCGCTTCTGGAGTTGATCAACGAAATTATCGTAAAAAGAAATCCTCGGGTAATAGGCGACAGTACTCTCGAGCTGACGAAAAATTTTAGCCACGATGTTAACAACATGTCGTCACTTTTTCACGATTACAACGATGTTACGAAAATCCTTGACGTCGCCTACGTCGTTCTCAAGGACGGCGTTAAACTCACAAATAGAATTATAGATCGTCACGCGGACCAGCTGAAGATGTAAGACTTTTGATGCTCTCGACGACTTCAATGAACCAACAAATTATTATTTTTAATTTATGTACTAATTCATTAATTTTTAGCGCTACCGAGGTCCTGGATGGCCTCAGAGAGTTTTTTCCACAACATATAATGAACACACTTACATACGTTGTCTCGATGATGGAAAATATCGTGAGAATAACTCATCACATTGCTATCATTCACGAGGAGATTCACGAGAGACTCTACAATGTTTCTGTCAATAATATGAAAATTGTTAAACAAATTTTAACGACTGTCGAACCCGAGGCTTATCGGACGGTTTTACTATCAATATCTCGATTAAACTTTACCGAGGTAATTATTAATAAAAATAGGAGATAAAATATAAATAATACTAAAAAAGGAAATATAAATTAAATTAACGGATAAAATAATTGTTTAAATAACTATTAAAAAAAAATTAAATCGACTTAAAAGTTCACTATTGATTTCTTTTTAAATAATTTTTATCCAGAGGCTGGTTGATAATCTGGGAACAAAGAGCCCGGAAGTATTGCTCTGTGAGGAGGATGTTCTTAATGAAATATTTCAAGGATATAAAGACTTCGACGGAAAATCATCGATAGCTCGTGAATTATTTTGTGGCGAATCTGGTAAAAAATTTGTGACCGAAATTTATGAAATTTTCGAGTTTGATAATTTTAGAAAAAATGTAAGAAAAACATGGGTATACATTTTGTCGAATTATATTGTCGGATGATGATAATATATGTAATATGTGAAAAAGAAATAAATATTATTGCACAGGTGGAGAATACACTTTCGACGTTTATCAGCATGGCACTGGGTCAACCAGTTAGAATCGAAAAATCCAATCTCACTTCAGCTTTTACAAGTGTCAAGAATCTTGTTCTTTATCTCGAAAAAGTTTCTACTAAACGGCCCGACTGGAGTATCTTTGAGCCGTCGGATAAGTGGAATGAAATTTTTAGAGATACAATGATTCAAAGGAGAATCGGCGTGTAAGATAATTCATTAAATCAATTCTTTAATTGAGTTATTGAATGGAATCGTATCAAGGGATAATAAGTTATTTGATTGTATCAAGTAATTTGACTATTCTGTTGAATATTATAATAATATTTCTAATTAATTTTTTTACGAATAATATTTATGAATAATAATAGTTGAATATTATTTAATATTCAGACTCGGAATACATCTAAGCATAGCCAAATCATTGGGATCGAGAAGTCTGTCTTATCTGACCATTAAACCGGATCTCGAACACATGGATTTTATAGCTGACATGATACTTCTCGATCTTCGAGCACATCCGACAAGTTGGATCGGAAAAGTTCGCGAACACGAATCGGAGCTTCTAGAAGCATTTTACATGACTGTAGCCGATCGAAAAAAGGTTCGGTATATATTAATAATAAACACGTATGCACGAATTTTTCTTAAAAATTATAAATTTACATTTTAACAATAAATAATTAATCTATACATAGTGATTTTTTTTATCTTCAAAATTCTACACAGTTTGAAACGATTCAAATTGGCATTGTAATAAAAATGATTTTTTAATATTCTTTTTAGACTTTGAGAATTTTGGAATATTCGAATTTCTCTCGTTCCTATTGCACAGACGACAACCCACCGGATCTCGTAAATTATCCGCTACAATCTAATGCCACGTTACTCAAAGATCTTGTTTGTCGTCTGTCGAGGTCGGTTCAAAATAACTTACAGTTCAACAGGACAGTGTTTGAGGCTCAAGAAACAATGATAAAGGATAGAGGCCCCTTTAACTGGACGGCATTCAACGAAAAAACAATAGAAATTTACGCGTACATTGAGACACTTGTGCCACAAATCGATGAGCATTATGACGAGAATCGCTTGAGTGAACTCAAGGGCAAGTTCGTTCGGTCGTGGACCAAAGACCTCACGGTACGAGACGCCTGGGAAATCAGGTAATCGCCTTGATCAAGTCTTTTTATTTTATTAAAAATAACTATTGACATTATTTTCTTTATTTCTAATAAATAACTATTGCATTTTATTTGATTCTTGTAAATTTTATAGGTGGAAATAAATTTGTATTATTCGTTGGTTATTTGTTATAAAATGTATTACTCTATTGAAAATAGAATTCGATAAAAATATTATCAATTGAATTAAACATTATTAAGTCAACTATGTTTTGATTTAAAAGTGAGATTTTTGAGTCTTTCAGAGACAATAAAAATTTCTAACTCGTTGTGCTATATATTTTTTTAAATTCATACTTGTGAATTGGAAATTCATAAAACGTGAAAATATTTGTGTTTTAAAAATTGAGCTTACTACGAAAAATGCATGTTACCAATATGTTTTCTCTTATCTTGTATATTAAAAAGCACTACATAAACGATATTACAATATATTTTGCAGCGTAGGTTTCCTCTGTAAGCTCTTCGACGTCACGGAGAGTCCAGTATTCGATGTGAGGTCAAAAACAAGTTGGAACTTTCTTTACCCAATAGCGCGAGCCGTCTCAGTTTTGGCGGACACGGTTGAGCGGGTCGTCGATAAAATTCAGCAGGGAAATAACACTGCGAAGCTTTCCGAAGTATTTCGTGATTTACCGCGAACGGAAGAGCTGTTGGACGTCGTCCTGAGGAATATGGCGTCGTTGACCCAGGACGCGATCGATATTCTGACTTCGAGGTCGGTGATGAGTTACGTGCCGTTGATCAAGGAATATATGTCCAAAGAGATTGTTTGGCCGTGCGTTAAGAACGAGAGTATTGGAAAGGTTTTTAAATTTCGCGATGGAACTCGGAAGATAATAAGTGAGATAGAAATGATAGCCTGTAATCCTGGTCCTCTGATAAAGGAGTGGTACGATCACGTAGTTTTCACGAGGGTGCGAAGTGTTTTTGAAAAAAAAATCGTGGACGTTTCATTCATAGCACCATTCAACTGGACTCAGGGCTATGGGAGGTTTCGGATCCTTGTAAAAAAAATTGACTCACTGATCAAAACAACTGATGACGTTGTTCTGACCGATGATCACGGCGTGATTCTAAACACACAGACTTTTCTCCCAGACATAAGTAAAATACTCGATGAAAGCATTCCCAAAATGGAGAGAGAATCGGCGAGTATTTTTGAGTACGTCGATATCGAATTGGAGAAAAACGTCGAGGCACTTGGCGGAAATTTTAGTGCCTATGAATCATGGATGGCGATCGGCAGGAAACGCAGCATCGATGATTTTTTGGTGATCACTAAATTCGCGACTCGAGCTGTTCACGACGTCACGAGATTCTTTCTAGATACTGTCGATCCGGATTTTAAGAGCATTCAGTTGATCAGCTTAATGGGATTCACAAATAAAAGTGTAGTTTCCACTATCTACAATAAGCTGCCTTATATTGTTGCAATGATTATCAATGGAATGTCCGATCCGAGTCTGGACAGTCGGGCCTACAATGAGACCACGGCTCGCAATGCATCGATCACTTGCTCGAACGTTTTCTCCTGGTTCTACGACTATAGAATTGGTCTAACCGTTGAGGAATATCTTAATCTTAAGAACACAGTTTGTTACGCTGATCCGGAAAATTTTAACAAGTTTACCGATCTTTATTTGGACCTGACTAACGTATGGAGTCAGCCGGTTTCAAAATATCACGGTTATTACTTGACTCTTATTTCGGAACTTTACCAACTGTGGGATCAATCGATCAGCATTATTGACAATGAAATGATCGTCGAACTGCCGTTCAATAATCAGTATTTTGGAAACTTCTTGACTACGTTGAAAAATGCCCTTGCCATTGAAGGCTTGACGACCGTTTCGAACCATTATGCCAAATCGGATTGGTGGACTTATAGGCTCGTGATTGAGGGCATTTCCGAAGTTCTCGACCACGCGGTCAGGGCGTTAAAGGACGCGAAATTCAAGGATGACGTACTTCACACCTGGGATCTTGTCGAGAGCGATGACGTTAGAGAATTGTTAAAATTCTTGGAATCACATCCAGTCGAAGCGATCGCGCTCTCAGCAACTCTAACGACTTACAGTTCCACCAATGATTCTGCTATTAGTTTTAAAGATTTGCGTCATCTAATGTGCAAAGATCACTTTCGGTCAGACTATTGGAAAACAGTTAACAGAACGCATTTTATCGATCGAATGTGTACTTTCGACGCTCATCATTTGCTGAAAAGAGCTACGAGCGACGAATTTTATGAGACGGTAGTCAATGAGGCGCCGATAGTGCAAAAGGTTGAGTTCCTCTCTGGGATCCTTATCAAGCTCATCGACACAGTCTCAAGTCTTCAAGACTCGTCGGGAAGGTATAAGCGGTTTGTTTCGAACGTCATAAACGCCACGACGTGGATGTTCCTACCCGAGGACACTAGAGAACTCGTGCGAAATGTTGAGAAATCATGGGCCCACACAATGGTCGCCAGTTACCATGAACATGACGATGCATTGGATCAAAGCAAATCATCGAACCAACTGGTAATGCTTATGCAGATGGAGGAGATAACTTGTTTTCTGCTGGATATCTCAGCAGGGGGAGACATTTGGACCAAATGGAAAATGAGTCACGAGAATCCAAGGTCAAGAGCGATATTTTCGCTGGTAGAGGATACGCCTAATTTAGCGGTCATTCTTATGGAGACATTCATCAGTTCGGAAAGACTTTTAGACTTCGTCAAAAGATTCATCGCTGGCACTGTCAATGGTTGCGATATTGAAAGATATCTTATTCCCCCTGGGTATATACGACGCAAAGGTTTTCTCACGAGCATCGGAAATTTTTGTCAGAAAGTCATGTACGACAATTCGTCCATCGGGTACGAGGATCTTTTGCCCGTTGAATTTTATCTCATGACGGCTGAACACACTTGGAAAAAACAGCGGATAGAGAAGAATAATTTACCGAGAATAAACGAGACAAGGATTTTTCAAGACATTGAAAAGATCGAAACAACCTTCGTTCGTTTATTGAAGGAAGGATCAAAGCCCATCAAGGTACCTTCCTGGTGGACTTCCTTCGAAGCCGGTACCTGGGTCGACTTTTCTAAACAGTACATAAATAAGGATCTTAAACCTCTCGCTCATTCGATCGTTGGAAAAGTAATAACTGTTTTCAAGGATGTTATGAGCTACAGCCTAACAGAACAAGAATGTACCTGGTGCAACAGTTTCATTGTTCAAATAATTAATTCACAACTCTCACGACACGAAGTGTACTCGAATCTTTTGTGCAACATCAACCGTCTTAATTATTCAAAGGTACAGGATATTGTATATAGCAATTTATATTGGAACAAGACGATCAACATGATCAAGGGCTACGAGTATCTCAGCAAACGAAATGATCTGGAGTCCTTTGTATCATCGATCAAAGACACTGCTCAATACACAGCTGATATTATCATTGATTATAAGAGACCAACAAATGATAAAAATCTCACTGAATGCTTCCTAAAAACCGTTGGTGCTGCAAAGAATTCCGGCATTGGAATCTATGTCAAGATCCTCATTGGTATAGTTGATTCTCTTCAGCGCAACATTCACATTTTCGATACATCAAGCACCCACGAAAATCTGTTGAATCTTACACGCATGACTGAAAGCTTCGTCCCTATATGGCAGCCACTTCGCAAAGTTACGAAAAAATTGGAAATCGATAATGTAGATAAAATTCTTCCAGACGCAAGCATCGACGTCAATTTATTGCTTAGCGGCAGGCACGTTTCCCCCTGTCCGAAGCGTGAAGATTGCGCGAACCCTGAAGTTTTTCAAGCTTTTTTAACTTCTAAAAGAGCTAAAAAATTGTTGCGTTATGATCCAAGAGCTGCGAGGTATCCATCGATCTCGAGTATCGCGAATCTACTCGCCAAGAGCCTCGATCTCGATGCGATTGATCGTGACATCGATAAATGGCGCAGGGAAGCTTCCTGGAATTTTTTCTGGTTGCGAGCAATCTTGACCCACCTCAACGTCGTAATTGAGGAAGGTGGAAGTCTCTTGGACATAGCCAGTAAAATTGATTTTCACGATGTTTCGAATGCTCTGGGCGTACCCGATATAGCGGACGGTGTAATCAGTTTGTTAAAAGACAAAACCATAGATAAGCTTTTTGAGGGCTTGAAAGAAATGGTCGATGACGTGGAGCCATTTATTGAAGAGGACGAAATCAGGCACGATCTTCGTACAATAGTTGAGACGTTCGAGGGTATGGAAATCTTCAAGAATCTTGGTTTGCTCGATCTTAAATATGTGGTTTCTGAGATGTTCGTCGATTGGAATGATCTCCGACGTTTTCTCATTGATGACATCAAGATTCCCGAGGACGTGACGATAAAAATTAGTGAAGCAAAAATCGATATGCTTTCGGTATTCATGAAGGAACGTCGTGCGATAAGCCTCAAGGACACGGTATGCTCACCGAAAAATCTTAAGGACATGCTGAGTTTCGAGTCTGGAGAAACGAGCGCTGAAGATGTCAGCGATGTCCTGTGCAGGCTGGATGATTCAGCTACACAGAACGTCACGATAGAACTAATTAAAAATCTCAATTTTGAATACATATTTACGAATCTTATGAGCGCTAATGTAAAGAATATATTGAAAAATGCTAATCTAACAGAAATGGAAGGACAAGAAGTTTTTGACAGTATCGGGGTTGCAGCTGAATTGGTACCGTTTTTCAAGAATAAACTTTCGTCAGGATTTTCAATGGATGTAGATTCAAAAAATACGCAAGATTCAACGTCGAAGATGTCCAGTGGACGATTTCTTCAAGATGCCAGTAAAATGATGTGTGGTCAAGGATTGCTCAGTGACAGCGGAGATTTTTACAATGCTATCAGCAGTATCGAGGATCAGAAAACATCTTATGATCAGCGGGAGTTAGATTCTTTGCCGACCGATTTTTGCCGAGACACCTACAAAAATGTTCTGAGTACAAGCGGTGGAAAGATCGTTTGGTCTTACGTGAAACCTCTTTTGAGGGGTCGAATATTGTACGCCCCAAATACAGCGGCTATTCGAAGGGTCATGTCATTCGCCAACGAGACATTCAGCCAGATGGAAAATTTCGGGGGTTTAATCGATGGGTTTGAGAGAAGTCTTCGAGCTCTCGCTAGCCTCTCAGAAATGGGACAGAGTTTGAAGGATCTCAAGGACATAATGGCATCAAAGGTTATGAAGATAGCAATTAAGTCGATGAGCGGAGGACGTATGGAGGGAGATTTTTCGGACTTTGATCTCGGCGACATCGCGTGGAAACTCAAGCGATCAAGTCGCCTGACCGACATGGTAGGAATGCTCAATGAATTCATGAAGTGCGTTCTCATCAATCGAGTCGAGGGTTTTGCCACAGAGGAAGATTTAGAGAATGAAGCCAGAGATCTCACCGACACAAATGAATTTTTAGCTGGTGTAGTTTTTCTTGATAATTCCAAGGACTCGACGAGATCGAAAAGATCTTTGAATGATGATGAGCTACCAGATGACATCGTTTACAAGATCCGAATGGACGTCGATTATGTTCCCTCGACCAAAAGACTTAAAACCCAATTCTGGTTACCAGGCCCAGAGGCCAATTTTATCGAGGACCTTCGTTACCTTCGAGGATTTGTGCAATTACAAGATTCGGTTGATCGAGCTATTATCAGAGAAAAATCGGGGAAAACCGTTGATTGGAAAACGGTTACCCAACAAATGCCTTATCCATGCTGGAAGCGCACTCCGTAAGAATTAATAAATTTTTTATCAACATTCTTACGACTTTCATTATACGTCCAGACCTCATCGATACGTACTTTACATGATACTACATTCGTCATCTTTTTCGACAGGTTTATAACCACTCTTTACGAGTCTCAGGGTGTTCAGGTCTGCTTCTTTTTCGCCTTGATGATGTGCGTTGGTTCAGCAGTTCGTTACATAGTCTGGGAGAGAGAATCGCAAAATTCAATGGTGATGAGTGTAATGGGTCTCAAACCCTGGCGCAACACTCTTGCCTGGTTCATCACGACTTACATTGAATTGACGATAGTCATGATATCGATATGCATAATTCTGATTGCTGGTAAAATTTTGCCACGATCGGATCCTCTGCTCGTCTTGGTAATGCTTTTGGATTACGTATTTTCGACCGTAACGTTTTGGTGAGTTTTTCTAGTCATCATCATTTTATTTCTCCCTTCTCATCAACAAATAATTCAATAATGTATTTGTCCTAGTTATATGATATCAACGATATTCAGCTCGGCAAGTTTGGCTGCTGTCACAACCGTTGTTATGTTTCTTCTAACTTATATGCCCTATGTGATTGTCATTGCAATGGAAGCGAGCATGAGTTTCTGTTGGAAGATTTTTATCGTGAGTATTGACACGAGTTATGAATTGTTATTGAAGTTATTACGTCATCGTTGGTATATTTTTTTTTAAACTCGTTCATCCAGTTTTTACGATACACCGTTCATAATTTAATCCGTTTATTGTAGTGTTTGAGTATGTCTACCAGTTTCTCATACGGTTGTTTGTACACTGTGAGACGCGAGGTTCAGGGCACGGGAATCACCTGGGACGTATTGTGGGATGAGTCCAGTCCCGGTGATCCGATGTCCCTGGGTCTCGTTCTCATTATGATTGCCCTGGACGGCATTGTTTACGCTTTCATCGGTTATTTCGTTGCCAGATATACAAACTCCGGTAAGAAAACAACATTTTTTAGATCGTGCTACCCCAAATATTCTTCTCTCGTTTTCTGTTCGATCTCGTCTTGGTGGAGGTTTTTCACATGATTTTATCAAAATTCGTGGGTGGATGGTGAATGCAATTTCATTTGAACTGTGTGTTTACTATGAAAATAATGATCGAGGGTGATTGGGCCAATTGACTATAATCAAAATGACGATAATATTAATAATATACAAAAATATACATACATATATTGCCAACTATTATCATCATCAAATTTCTATTCTATTTTCATAATTGTGCTAAACTATTAAGAAATTCGTGATGAACCTTCAAATTGAGAGAATCCCCGATTATTCTGTTAGGCAAAAGAAAAGAGAAACATTTTTCCAGGCCGTGATTTTCGGGGTTTGAGATCCCGTAGCTTGTGGTGGGCCGACACCCGTTCTCTCTACGGACGGCCCAGCTACCTAGCCTTCGTCAACAGCCTCTATTTCACTAACGACGTACTGCACCCTTCGACCATTTATCAAGGTATCGCAAGGTCTTGCATGTTTTTCTATTTTCGTTATGTTCATTCGCTTCGGGAGACGCAATGCACGAACGCATCATCGATAAAAATCATTACAATTTTTCGTTCGTGAACTCTTTATCTGTTCGTGTCTAATTCCACGTTCACATTCACATTCTTCAATCCTCGTTATCATCGATTGAATGAAAGACAATTTATCAAAATTTATTATTTCTTTCTAATACACAATCAACGGTTTAAAAAAAATAATAATTTTCTTCCACAACCGATACGAGGACAGACGAGGATAGTGATCCTGGCAGCATGATCGTTAATGAGAAACAAATCGGTGTTAGATTCGAGGCTGTGCGCAAGGTTTTCCCATCCAAAAAGGGAGATTTTGTGGCTGTCGATGATTTTACGTTGAAACTTCGCGAGGGTGAAGTTACCAGTTTATTGGGACGAAATGGAGCCGGTAAAACGACCATCATGTAGGTTTTCATCAATAATTAATCTCCTCCCTAGAGGTAAACAACAATTTTTCAACAATTTTTCTTTATACGTTTACAAAGAAAAATGCTGACCGGTATGACGGCGCCAACGAGCGGCGAGATATACTTGAACGGTGATGAGGGTACGAAACCAGATATTGGCGTGTGCCCGCAAGACAATGTTCTCATTGATACTTTGACGCCCCGCGAACACATGATCTTTTATGCCAGACTTAAAAGACCGACCGATGATGAGCTCATACAGAAGAGCGTTGACTCGTGAGTTACTTTAAAATAGCCGATATATTCTTTAAAAAAAAATTACTGATGAGATAATGAATAAATGAATAAAATTATTAGTGAATGAACGATGGGATTCTGATGAAAATCACTTGATAGAAATTTACAGAATATAATACATTCTAACAGAAATTAGCGATTCTGTCGTAAAATAACATGATAATATGTCAAAAAAAATGTGAAAATTTTATAAAATATAAGAAAACACTTATAGCATATTTTGTCAAAAAAAAAAAAATCACAAGATGTGGCAATTTATGTAAATTATTGTCATGTTGGAAAAAAGTAATATTTCCATGGAATATTACATATTCTGATAAATTATCTTCGAAAATTCCATGAAATGTCGTTTTCATGCAGTCAGAAAATACAATTTTCGGTAAAATTATTTTGAATTTGTTCGTGCATGAAAAAATCAAATTATTATTTATTATGACTAAATATTTTTTTAAATGTAAAAAAAAAAATTGTTTGTAAAATATTTTTATGCGCCGAAAAATGGTAAATTCTGGCGAATCCTTTGCAAACATACCGAAAAATATCATAGCTGTGTCAGATAGAAAACATCATTTTCAAGCTATATCCAAAATATTTTTACTTTAAATAAAATGACGAAATAATGGTGAGCTGATGTTAAAAGGCATCGATTTATTGCTAGCTGAAAAATAAATAAATTCTCGAAGAATATTGACAGACAAAATAATGAATAAAATAATGGAATTTTCATAGCGATCGTTGTTTTATTGGGGAGGGAAAAAAAAATCATCTTTGTCAAAGAGTTCAATATCCGGGTGAATTTAATTTCCCCAGAATGCTTGCTTCCCTGGAGCTCGGACGACAGGAACACGAGCCAGTAAATCGTTTGTCCGGAGGCACGAAGCGTCGACTTTGCGTTGCTTTGGCCTTTCTCGGTTCGCCAAAACTCGTGATCCTGGACGAACCCGGAGCCGGTGTCGATCCAGCAGCTCGCCGTAGAATCTGGCGTCTAATCGATCAGCATCGAGTTGACAGAACCGTTTTATTATCGACCCATCATCTGGACGAGGCCGACATGCTCAGCGATACGGTGGTCGTGATGCATCGAGGAAAAATACTCTGCACCGGCACACCATTGAGTCTCAAAATCACTCATGGCCATGGCTACTTACTCCACGTCGAGTTTCCAATCATTAAAAGTCCCGGAACCTGTATCGATCGCAAGTGCCTTGAGAATCTACGGTCGATGGTCGAGAATGTTATACCGAATGCGACGATCAACGAAACCACGGAAAGGGAACTTCATATCACTCTACCATTTCGTGGCAAACACGGCGAGACCAACGAGTAAGTTATCAATTGTCGGGTGACATATTCTACGATAGCTCTAGATTTTATGATTTGTAATATTTTCAACGAAATACCTTGGTAATTGAAAAAAAATATTTTGATAAAACGATTCGATGAACTTGAAATATAGTTCTTGGAATGACCAATTTAATTAGGTTCCAAAAATATTTGGAAATTCTATAATGTGAACAATTCTATAAGACTCTACTTCTAAGTTTGCATATTCTATACTAGAACTTGGATATTGAATTCAAAACCAGCAACTATGAAAACCCTTACATATACAATTTAATAATTATTTAAGATAAATGTAAAAAAGACCCAAACAAAAAATATACATTTTGTAAATTATTTGATTAAAAAAAAAATTTAGAATAAAAAAAAATTAATTTGAGGGGTTGAAATAAAGGTTTAAGATAGTTTAAAGCGGTGCTTTTAACACCTCATAAAAAGAGGAAACCGTCGATTGTGATTTTACGTAGTTAACTCAGTTTTTTTTAGGAGGAGGAGGGATTGGGTTTAAGAGATTTTTAAAGGTTGAACGGGTCTAATATAGTTGAGGGAGGTGGTCTTTAACATGCCATTAGATGGGAATGCCATTGGTGTGAGGGATCATGACCAATACAATTATCTAAAATTGTTTTTTAAAGTTGGAGGATTAAGGTTATTTTGAGGGTTGTAATAGTTTTCATCTAATTAAAATATGTTACCAGTAGTAATATAGAAAGTCTTATGTTGCTGAAAAATGTTTGAATCCTGGAAAAAGATGAAGCTCCACTTCTAGTAGAGGGGTGTTTCGAAATGACGTATTTGTTTATAATAAAATATTGATAATTTGCTATAAACTCAAATATTATTGTTGTTCTGGTCGAAATATGTTAAGGAAATACCGTTCATATGATTAAAATCGTTACTTATTAAACAAAAAAAATTGCTGATTAATATCAGGAATCAAAAATAATTTTTTTCAAAATTCAATAACAAATTAAAAATGCTTTAAAAAAATATATATATGAGTAAAATAGTTTTCTCCCAAGTTATAAATTTAAAAATATAATTCATAAAGATTCTGAGAACTTCACAAAAATTTTAATCTCCAAGAATAGGTGGAGCCTCACATTCAGACAATAACCTTTTTTTTATTATATAAGAAAATTAACAATGCAAGTCAACCTAGCGAGAATTTCTTAAATAGAAAATATTTTATGAAAATATGAGAAAAAATATGTCTCTAAAAGTTAAACAAAAAAAGATAATCAATGTTAATGATTATTTGATATAAATATCAATCGAACTTTGAACTATTTTGATGTTCAATAAGCTATGAAAAATCGAATAAATCCATGTTATATTAATTTTCACTGTGTTCAGAAAAAAAAAGATGGAGGATATTTAATAATTCAGACGAGATGTGATCGTTTCTTAGTATCTCAGCTGCTGCGAAGGTTCTCGAAGACAATAAAAAGAGCTTGGGTTTTTCTCACATTTCCCTCGAGTGCGACTCGCTGGAGAGGGTTTTTCTCGAGCTTTGTACGCGAGCAGACACTGGCAATTCTACCCCCATAAACGTCAGTATGGACAGCGTAGCGAGCGTTGGTTCCATAGGTGAGAATCGTCATAAACTTTTCCAAATCTCATACGAGCTTTACGTTAGAAACCGAACAAAATGAAATATATATATATATGTCCAGGACACACTGTGCCAACGGATGACGTTGACCTGATGATTGGCGAGTCGCCACCTAATCCCAAGTCTCTCAGACAGGCGAAAGCTTTGTTGAAAAAAAGACTATGGCATTTCGCGAGGGACTGGAGATCACCACTGGCCACCCTCTTCCTACCAACGATGTTCGTAGCCGTGGCCATGGGCTTTTCTCTCATACGACCACCCTCAGGAGACGAGCCTCCTCTCGATCTTAATCCCAAACTCTACGACACCCAACCGACCTACTTTTACAGGTGAATAGAAAAAAAAAAAGGAATTGAATGTTCCCAGGATATTGATTTTTCCATCGTTGGAGCGTAACGGAAGTTAACGGAAAAAAGATTTCGAGTCAGAATAATTACGTTTATGAAGTCAATGTAATCTTTTTTTCAATCGTCTCTTTCAATAAAGTGCGATGGAAAATTGATAAATTTTCCCGAAGGTTTTTTTTCTATAAATTAAATTATATTTCTATTAATTTGAACATCATAAGTTGTCAATTACGAAAAAAATCTTCATATTATAATTATTTTTTGGTGGACAAGATCGTATTTGAAATTTTTAATTTATTCTTAGTATCGATAACGGAAGCGATCCATTTTTACGACAAGTGTCTCTCCAGCTACACAATCGTTTTGGTGGAGATTACGCCGGTGCTTGGCAAACGCATCCCAATGTAAGGCTCCTGATAATCATTTTTTTTATAATACATGAACTTATTGCGACCGTTATGTTTTTTTATAATCTGAATTTTTTAGGATACTGGGATTTGCGAGTGTAACGAAGGTCAACAGATTTGTCATGGTGTATCGAAGGCAGTCGAAGGTCTTTATCAGACTCTACCTGGACGACCTACCCTCGATTGGATAGTATCCACTTTTCATGAATACATTGAAAAAAGGTTAGTTTCAAAAATTTAAATACGAGAAATTTAAACCTGAATGGTGTAACGATAGATCGAATATTTATTTATAATTCGATTACGTCTATTTTAAAATCAATTTATTATTACTATGGACAATTTGAGATTAAATTAATAATTTCAATCGAGGCAATGCTTGCATAATACAATTTGTAAAATAAATTCTTGAAAATTTACATGGCCAAACAAATTGGCCAAATCGATCAAGCCGTTCTCAAGTGATATGCTCATATACACGGTCCATTTAATTTTTATTTAAATAAATAATTCGATGATAGTAATGAGATATAACATTTTTTTCTACGATCAAATCTTCTTTTATTTTATTTTGTTTTTTGTTTAAAAAGGTACGGGGGTTGGTCCTTGTCCCATGCGAGCGAAGATCCTCTATTTGTTGTGTGGTACAACAACAAAGGGCATCACTCGTTACCGGCTTATCTCAACGCTCTCAACGAGGCTGTTCTACGAGCCTCGGGTATTCCGGGGCATCTAACGACCCTGAATCATCCCCTAAAACTATCGAGTGATCAGCTAAATCGTACAACACTGTGAGTCCTCTTATATCCTTTGATTTAATTGAATATTACTTTTATTTTTTTAATTTTATTTGCTTGGCCAATTTTATATTTTATGTTGTATTTTTATTGATCATTTTAATTCGTTTTATTAGCTATTTTTATTTCAACTATATTCGTCTTTGACTCGAGTCATTAATGAATTCACTAAAAAAAAAAACAAAAATGAAAAAAAAAAAAACACTCGCACTTTAAGTGCATTTAAGACGCCAATAATGGTGAAATTTTCGTCACGCGTCCGTGACTTTGGTAGGAAAAAAAAAGTGCATGTAAAAAGGAAGATCCGTTTTTACAAGAGGAGAAAAGTCAGGGGACCGATCATTCGGTGAAATCTCGTTCGGGGCTGGAACCGCACGCAGAAGCGACTTTTCTCTTAGTTCTAATGATTCCCATGGGTGTCGTCGGATCGTGGTAGAAACGACATGGAGAATGGGGTTAAAAATAAAAAGAAATAAAAAATTTAAAAAAAAACAACGAATGAAGAAATGGAGAAAAAAATATAAAACGAAAAATAAACGAAGCGGCAAGAAAGGTTGCAGACCGCACATTTGCTCTGCCTACTCTCGAGTCTCTTGTCCCATTTTTCTCGTTCCAAAACTCCCTCATCTAACCCCAGACTTTTTTATATCGCTCTTATTCTCTTGCATCACGATTCGTTAAACTTCTGTTTGCCCGAGTCGTCTTTCTTTCTTTCTCTCTCTCTCTCTCTCTCTCTCTCTTCGTTTTTCTGTCTCTTTCTCTTTTTTCTCTGGTGATATTCCACCCCATTACAACTATATACATATACAATATATACTA
>JABMBV010004654.1:0-10806 GCA_018906735.1 Mesochorus sp. PSUC_FEM 10030011 | reverse complement strand
ATATATGAGTTTAATTTAAAAAAAATACCATCGTGAAATGACGAGTACAAAGCATATCCTTCGTTTAAGCCGAAATTTTAATCATGATCTTAATCCACAGACAATTACTTTTCCAGCAAGATATCCACTCCTTAAAATCATCCCCTTTTATTTTAAACACCTCATATATGGATATTATACCACTGACGCCACTCGCCCCGTTTCAATCAAGCCTCCCCTCTTCTTATAATTTTATCCACCGGGTGAATATCATCCCTTCTCGGCGTCGGCCCCAAGACCGACACGGCATCATTCCATACAGGCTCTTCGTGACGTGATATTCCTACGCTAAAATATCCACTATATACATATATATACAAGATCGTATATACACAGACTTGGCCAGTCGAACTCTAATTTACGAGAGCGCCCTGTAAGTTGGTTATAATGTTGGGGCCACAGAGAATTGCACGCACCGAGCCACCTCACACGAAAGCCCCGCACGAATCCATTTTAGATCTATTACGTATTATTACGTACATGTATATATGTATATATTAGTGCACGAACTATTATAACCTGTATATAAATACGAAGGTTATAATAGGCCATGAGTTTCTCACTTCGTAATAGTTGCGAGCTCATCCAGATTCGATATTTAGAAACAAATATGTATATTTAATCTATACGTATGTACAATTTCATTATATTCATTGTGAGAATCCTGGCAGATGGATTTGACGTTTTACATCTGAAAAGTTTCGATCAGAGCATAAGAGACGCGGTGATCGAAATATATCGACACGAGTTTAGTTAGATGCAAAGTCATCGACTTTCTATAAGAGCAGTTTTAAACTTTTTTTTTCTTCTTCTCATTCTTTCTCATTCAGATTTCGTTCATCTGCGGACACTCTCAAACGGAAAATGGTTAATATTGTTCTGTATAATATTGAGGATCGGTTATTCACTTGAATCGAAGAGAAATCTGGGCCGATGGAACTTTCTATCAGAAGGATTGTGTGATTAGAATGAATTGGCTTAAAACTTAATTATAATAAATCAATTTATTTTTGAGCACACCCTTGATCCTTGTACAATTTGTTACTTTTCTTTTTTCACTTGTCATCTACGATTCAACTGAATTGGAAAGTATATTTCTTGTTATGTTCTATCATAAATGAAGATATTGATTAAACAATTACTTTTTCGTTAGCTTTTAAGCTGATGAACATATACATATATAGTAAACGAAAGAATAAGAAGAAAAACGCGATTTTGGCTAACACTGAAATTGATGCGTTCGACAAACAACGCAGATTCCGTCGTGACGTGGGTGTCGTCTCGTTTATTATCAGGCTAACGTTGTCCGATGAGGATGAGAGCGGGTGATGAGAAAGAGAGGAAAAAAAGCTACCGCACGATTCTCCCAATTAATCGTACAGCCATCAACCCCGAGGATCGGAAGGTAATCCTGGGACTAATTTTCGTTGACGACTCGTATGACACTGCAGTCCTTCGTAGAAAAATGAAAAAGAAGAAGAAGAAGAAGAACAGAGACGGGAGAGAAAGAAAAATTCATCGTTTACCCTCACCCCCCCTCCCAATTGTCGCTGGTGCAGTCGGGAGATTCTTTCGAATTAGATTCGCGTAGCACGAAGAATCGCGCATGACGAGACAATTGAATGGATCAACGGAGACAGGAGAAAGGGATAGAAAAAAAGACAGAGAGAGAGAGAAAAAGAGTCTCGTCAAGCTCGTCAGTCGAAACATGCACAATCGTGTGTTAAATTGGACTGCATGCAGAGAACATATACCGCTCCCCCTCAGCCACCGTGAGGGCGAGCGTATACAGTAAGGGTGCGACAAAGTTTAAAATTCTAAGGAAAAAAAAAGCGAAAAATCTTTCGATAATTGTGATTCTGGCCGTACAAATAATAATAAGGATCACAGAAGAGGGAATGACGATCATAATGACTTTTGACGAAATCCCCTGTTCGTAACCACCTCGTTATTTCCCAACCGCCACTCATTGGGGCATCGAATATTCCTATAATGAGACATGAGCATTGATATGCATCCCACTGCAACATATATATGTATATTCACGTATAATAACCGTAGCTAATATTATACACAAGGGGAGGAATATACACACGCTTGCGGATGTGGCCTGCGGAAAAACGAATCGACGTTGTCGGGATTTTCGATCCTATACCCTTCATAATCCGACAAAATGCGAATAAAAAAAAAAACGATTCTGGATAGCGCCATTTTAATCGAAATAGGTTTTCGCTCAGTATATACGGTTGAAACAGAGACGAATGGGAGGATGAAAAAAAAAAATTCGTATTTAGAGGGAGAATGGAATGAATTCACCTCCGCGTGCTGCTGCTACTGCTGCTGCTGATGCTACCGCCACCATCACAAGCTCACTCTTTTCCTCCCCCTCGCTCCTCCACCCCTCCTCATCTCTTTCTCTCTTGCGGCTCGGGATGATGAAAGACCGATAAGCATAGCTGATTTATACGCGAGAATGAGAGAAAGAGAAAGAGAGAGAAACGACCGGCGGCGATCTATAGAAACTGCCCCCCCCCTCCCCCCCTCGAACCCCGTTAGCTCGTCCGGTCGTTCATTCGTTCGATCGCTCTTCGATCTCACTCTCTCTACATATATACAAATTCTATCATGCATCGCTTCTCGTTCGATCTCTCGTTTGTTCACTCGCTTTTTCTACTGGAATTCAAACATATATATATATATATACATATACATATCTCTTTCTCTTTTTTCCTGCCGGTCTTTTCACCCTGCGAGCGTTTGTGTCTGCGGGTGAATTTGTGTCTGCGTTTACGTTTATACGCGACGTGGTCCTCGAGTCTCTCCTCCCCCTCCCCTCTCACCTCTCTTTGTATGCGCGAAAGATCGCATTATATTTATGGAAATAGAGAAAAGAAACGGAGAGAGCGAAATAAGCATCCGTTCTCGCGCGATGATCGAAAGACTCCCAAGGGGTGAAGATTAATTATGTGCTCACCGAAAAATGAAAATTTCGGTATACGTTTCGTGATTCAGAAATATAATTAAAAATGAAGAACCATCGATACTCATATTTTAATTTAAAGACACGTATCAGTTTGAAAAAAAAAATGTCATTAATAATTTTACAGCGAGATGAAAAAAAAAACAGACTAAATTATGCGAAAGCAGAAATAAAGCTTCTAAAAAAAAGCAGGCAAAAAAAAAAATTAGTGAATTTATCTTCTCGGTGAACCGACGTTTGTAGTTGACCTCGCGCGCGTTTTATTATACGAAGACACAATAAAGAGTGCGGTATCGCTAGATACGAGGGAAAAAGCAAAACCCAATCAATACAGAGTATTAAAAAAAAAGAGAGGGAGAGAGAGAGAGAGAAAAACATAATTCGGATGCTCAGCACACACATAGTCCGAGGATGAAAAGAGGGTTAAAAAAAAGTATGGGGAGGAATCGACAAAGGGTCGAAAGCGCGAAAACGCATAATAATGGGCGGAGAGGAGGGGGAGGAATCCAAGAGCCAACGGGCAGCGGGAGTTTCGCCAACCGACAATTTGATCAGTCGACCTGGTTTTTGTTCCTCAGAGAACACTGATTTTTCACGACTCTATGCCATTTTCTTTGTATGTGTTCTTTATACTATATATATATATATCTCTTGCCTCACACCCTTTCGCTCGTCCACACACATAAACCGCGTCTCTCATGTCCGATGCACTCGCTCCTGATCATCTCTCGATCTATACACTCCCGTTTGGAAAATAAAATGAGGGGGAAAAAAACTGACAAAAAAGAAATTATTTTTAAAAAGCTAACAAAAAATGTTTGCCTGATCGGGGGTGGACAGCGTACACGTGGACAAAAGAGCTTTGGTTTTACTTGTCGTTTTATCCCAATCTTTTGCTCTTTATTTCTCCCTCCCTCTTTCTCTCTCTTTCGCTCTCTATTTCTCTCTCTTTAAATGTACAAAAAACAAACGCAGGATAATTATAAGTGGAAAAAAGTATAGGAGATCGGTTCAGCTTAACAAGCATGACCCGAAAGCTCGCGCTATAATACGAAAGTTCATATAATAATGCTTATACATACTGGACGCTGGAAAGATTTTACGTTTATAGCCGCTCACGTAGTACCACTGTACATTATACTAAACTCGATAATATTTACTATATATAACTATACAACGCAAATATCTCATCATTTAAATGAATGTGTATACGCTAGTGGATAATAAAATTCGGCGAAACAAAAGAGGGCATATCCGAAATGAAATGTTAAAAGCGATTGTTTTTTTTTAATCCTTTGAGAAATTGACTGCAACGTTTTACATTCGCGAATTATATTAAATTATACGTTTAACGCAAAAGACATTTGTATATTATGGTCTAATGTGAGTTGTTATAATATTCAAAAAAAAAAAATATGCTAATGCATCTGATGAATTATTTCAACGTGACAAAATATTAAACACGATATAATTGTATTTTATGCCGAAGATTAAGTGATCATAGTTTGATTTATAAAAATATATTAAAACAAAAGTTTTTTAGAAAAAAAAACCAACGCCGATATCCGATCTCGCGTGTTGTTTTCACCCACAAGTGCGTAACCCGCGGCTCTCGCCCCTCCGTTGCATTAATACGCTCGATTTCCGTATATTTCACGGTTTTGCGGGATAAATGTAAAAGAATTGGGCTGCGAAGAGCCAGCAGTCAGGGGGAAGATAAAACAGAGAGGATGCCGTTGCAATAGCATAAAGAAGAGGGGAGGGTGATTTTATTTTATTTCTTTTTTTTTTTTTTCGGGAAGAGCGTTTTTTCTTCTTTGTTTGAGGGGATAGGAAAGGGCATAAATTGGTAAGGGGGGGGTCGTCACCACGGCCCAAACGAAAAGGGTGCTCGTGGTCGCGACGGGGGTTGGGCGAAGAGCTCGAAACAGCGGGAGAGAATGAAACGGAGTATATGACATACGCACACATATACGTAAATATATATATATGTATAATATAAAGGGGTAAGGGGCGTTGATTAGCGGGAGAGGAAAGGGTTTTTCAAGCCGAGATATAGAGGTGCTGTGCGCGAGGGAGCAGGGCTGCACTGCGTGGGAGACAAAACGAGACGCGAACGGTTACGCGGGGGTGGTTGAAGGACGGATGCGGACAGAGAGAAAGATGTAGGGTAGCATATATTACGTTCGCGATTGGCTTAACCCGACTATAGTGTAGGAAAAGCAAGTATCCGGACACGCGAATAAAGCCACGATAGAGAATGAGAGTGAGAGAGAGAGAGAAAGAGAGAGAGAAAGAGAGAGAGAAAGAGCGGGGTGAAACTTTCAAATTAGAGCTGTAATGAGCTCTCGTTGTATCATGTTACGCTTATCGACCCCCAAGTGCGCGCGATATACGTGAACTATATATCAGATTCTGTACTTAAATGTATGTCTGCACTAAAATATATCCGCATGTATATATGTATATGTATATACAAATTTATCGCATATACATTTGTGCGTATGTTGTGTATACATTGAAAATTATGTACGTGTATTTGTACGTGCTGTACCTTGCTATTACGCGTACATAGACGGACGGACGGACGGACGGACGGACGGACGGGGGGGATCGATTTTAATGCAGGGCCCTCGCGGACGAGTAGGGTGTCTCGAACAAAAAATCAATACTACCGAGGTCAATGAGTTCGGTGTGCACAGACAATTATCGTCGACGAGAGAGAACCTACGGCGTATATAACCCTCGACGACCAATGCCACCCCCGTGCGGACTATAAAACCAACCCGCGCAATGACTCATAAGCGCGAGAGCAGCGGGACAGAGAGAGGGGGCGGTTGTAGTCTCGTATGACGATAATTATTTATTTTTACAATGGATCAGAAGATTCATGGATCGGTGCGTGATAGAAATCGATCAACGTCACATTTCGATCTGTCAAAATTCATAAACTCTTACAAGTTCATGTATATTCTACGTAGTTAAAAGATATATATGTCGAAAACTCGGTAATAGAACCGTTCCAGATCTATTCAATGAATTGAATGAAAAAGCGACTTGAACTTGGCCGCCAACTTCCAAGTTTTCTTGCTCGAGCATCTCCGCGATGTCGCCAATCGCACACTATATATATATTTGTCTTTTTCTTCCTCCTCTTTCTCTTCTTCTTCTTCTTCTTCTTTTTCTTCTTCTTTTTCTTCTTCATCGTTGTTGTCGTCATTGAAAGTGAAAGCTTCACTTTCTCTATTTTCCCAGCAGCAGCTCGCGACACTCTCGTCATTTTCTCTACATAAACATTAATACACTTGCTGAGCTTTCACCCCCCCCCCCTTCCACCTCAGTTTTTTTTTCTTTCCATCCATCTATCGCTCATGAGATGGAAGAGTCACTGACAAAAAGCTCGAGTCACCGCACGGATTAAACGCTATATCCATCCTGGGTTACGGTGAGGAAGAGAGTAATCGAGAAATGCGACAGTAAAACAGAAAGAGAATGAAAGAGAGAGAGAGAGAAATGAGGATGAGACACAGTCGTTCGGGATAATATTTTCAGATTGCTATAACCACGAGGATATATCCGGCCAACTTTAACCCCGGCCGCTTCGCTAAAAGCTTTTCGATGCACGCGAATATCCGCGTCCACGCGCGCGCCCGCGCGACAGAAGAGTGAAAGGGTTGTGTTATGAAATGGGATGGCAGACGGGTGGATAAACTTGAGATTTTCGGCTTGTGTCTCTTCTGTATACTATAGCACGCTCCGACGATATTATACAGGGAAAAACATATATGGCTCTGATGAGTGAAGTGTACGCATTAGTGTCAAAGCTGTTTCAGGACGAAAGCACATTCTTTCCAACATATACACATCCCTTATATACTTTTCTTAAGTGATTTTCCGAGAGTACGTATAAAAAAATCGACGATCAAATTGCAGTGTCGATAGCACGCGTTTATCTTTTATAACAAATGTTTCACTGCAATTCGATAAAAGCGAAGATTTTTTCATATCGCATTTGCAATTACTTTCACTTTTTTTTACATCCAGGAAATTACTATTCAATGACGTTTTTTTTTTTGCAACAAGTCGATATCGTTCCGAAGCGTTTCTTATCGGAACAAGATACCAAAAATTAATTCTCCCAGAAATTCGTTAAGGCGTTAAACGAGAGATAAATACGATGACTGCATCTCTCGTTTCGGATTTAAAAAAGGAAAGGAAAGGGAGGAAAAAAAGGAATAAAGGCTCTTGTCGTGGGGCTCTCTCGCTGCCTCGTACGACCATCGTTTGCGCGCGAAGCATACACTCCATGAATATGCAGTTTCCGCCGTTAAGTATGCGCAGATTGCGTCGCGATACGATCGGTGGGCCGTTCATTACTGTCCGCCTCGTTTCTGTGCTTGCACTGTTGCTCTATACCGCGTAAATGCATGTACTCTACATGTATATATTACACGAACTTTTACATGTTGTATTGTATATATATACAGTTCGATACTTTCGCAGAAGCTTCGCATATAATATTTTTGGTACGTTTTGTGTGCTTTCACACCCCCTGCAAATTCTCCGAGAGCTCTCCGTAATATGAATATTCCAGCATAGTTAATTCATTTTATTCGATATAAATGGATCGAATTCATGCGGTATTTGCGTGCCCCTCCCCCCTCCCCTCACTCTCTTCTCTGCTCTCTTCGTGCCGGAATCTCGCCACTATCTCTTAGATAACTCGCGATATTGCCAACGTGTGGGAAACGCGCGCCGTGACTTCAAACGATATTCCGGATGCACACACGTACACACAAAGAAAAGCGAACGATTATCGATCCTCTGGATTAATCAGGACATAGAATAAATTATGCGAGACCCGAGATCTCAATATATCGGCTAAAGCACGAAAATGTACTTATGTATTATATATTTAAAGCGAGAAATATTGGAGCGTTATATGATAAGCCACAAATTGTTCGTCAGTGATTTCTATATATATATGTGTGTGCAATTATAATTGACGTATATGAATATTGGAATCTTTTAATATGAGAAAAAAAATGCGGTCCATTCGATATTGGGCTATATTTATTTTAGAATGATGCAAATTTAGACACGTGTATATCTTTTATTTATCAGATATTTTGGGCTTCAATCGATAATCTGGACTTTTTTTTTTACCAAAGAAACGCATATATCGAACGGTTAAAATTAAAAGGGTACATATCCATACGCGAATTCATGAATTTTAGGGCACGATAAACTCTATTATTTCTTGACAATTCATTTGTTTTCTACAGTGCATATCGACTATAGACTGTACGTATAGGGAATATATATATCCTCGAACAGAATTACAGAGGCAAAGTGAATCGAAACACGATATATGTAGGACCCGCACACGTGCATATCCTCTTTCGTATTTGCAATTATTCATGAACAAAGCCATTGATAATTACACTGCTTGATTGCACACTCGTGTACTTCCGATCTGCTTGAATCTCTCTCGTATCAAGTTTGTTTCTTGCTCCATCTCGATACACGTATAACGCATGGAAATTAATTCCATATATCTTTTTTTTTTTAAAGCCCTTGAAATATATGCAGCCTCGTGAAATCATTCGGATATTTTCTTCTGGCACGAAATATTCGTGTGTTGTTATTTCGATTGCGATTCAATAAAATTGAAAAAAAAAATGCGATGTCGTTTCGTACATGTGGAAAATACAGATAAATTAGAAAAAAAAATAATACATTGTTGCTTGAGCGTCATCGTGACAATTTTGATACCAATCGACTGTGTGGATCGATTATAATCAAGTCTTATGTATATATACATAATATAAACATGTTTATCAGCCAGGTAGATTCGCTCCTCGAGTATACTTCCGTACACGTGTTCCAATTACAGCATTAATTATAACCCATGAGTCGCATAATTGGGGCTCCCTTATTATTGTCAGGCAAATAAGTAATTATACATTATTCGTGTATAATGGACGTGTCTGATCCAAGCGTCAATATATAATGGACACATGAGGACGTCTCGAGAAACGATCAACATTAGAGACTTTACTGTTTTTTCTTAATTTGAAAAACGGGCTATATCATATCGCGTTAAAAAGACTCCTCGTTTTAAAAGAACCGAGTAATTATTTGTTTAAGAAAATTTTTTTAGCAGATATTAAATTTCATATATTTCAATAGATGTAATACAATTATTTGGCTGAAATAAAATGTTTTTAATTATTATTTTTTTTTAATAATAAACCATTTTAACAAACTGCGATGAATTATGGTTAATTTAGATACAGAAATTTGAAAGTGAAATTATAGAAATGGTTAAAATTGAAATTTATCAACAACATTTTTACAAATCCGTAGAATACGATATAATTTTTTTAATAAAATGAATTCGTGTTGTAAAACCTTCCGGAACCTCCTTACAACATCGATTTGAAATCTCGATTCGATCAGAGAAAAATAAAAAAAATTCTCGAAGCGCAAATCGCGGGGGTGTGCCTACATAACGCGTTATTCCTATACTCTCCCCCAGAAAATCATGTAACAAGCACATGTTTAAGTAGTTTAGTTGAGAGGGTGTGTGAGAGCGAGTCGGCCAGCCGGAGGCTTACCAGATGCCAGGATAGGGTCAGAGTGAGAGGTTATATATGAAGAATGAAGGATTCTGCATAGTACGAAAGAATGCCGCAAAGCTCGTCAGGCACGTCGCGACGAGACGCGTTGTGTGGCGTTGGCGCGCGCGATTACGAAACAGAAGAAAAGAGAGAGAGGGAGAATCGACGCATTAAAGGGAGCAGCGCATGTATATAGGGTCGACGTCGTCGTTCAACCCTTCTCTCATTGTGCAAACAATGCTTGCATATATCGTCTCCGTAATGAACGTGCATGGCACAGGGCTCCTCGCTATGAGAATATATATATCTTTGCACATACAGAGCAAGAGAGAAAGAGAGAGAGAGAGAGAGAGAAGGAAAGTGAAGCCGCAGCATCACTACACCTATGCAGACACTGTATAACTTGCCCGTATGTGTATATACACTTCTCGTATTCCCCTCGCAGCCGTAGCAATAATGAGGACGAGGATTATGCGTATAGTGATTGGTGCTCGATATATGCCCCCTCCTCCAGCCTCTCCCCCACCCCGATCTCTCTCTCTAACTGTCTGATGCTGATGGAAAGGATATAGCGTGTGAGAAAACAAGCGATATACGAAGGAAGGAACAGGGGGAACCCCCGGAAGGTTCAATACCGCGTATACGGTAGAAAACCAACGCGGAAGAAACGATTGTTCATGCAACGCGTGTGTCGTCATACCTCGACGAGACTATACGGGAGAATTGCGCGGGGTATGAGGGACGATGATGAGGAGTAGGAAGATGCGGATGATCGTCGAGCTTGATCGTCGATGCAACAGAAAAAGAAAAACACACACACACACACATGTAAATGAAAGCCTCGAGAAAAGATCCCTCATAAATCGCGTTTAAACAACGTCATTGTGTATGGAAATCAATCAGAATGTTCCGATGATCTGCTCGGTTTTTTTTTTTATAATGATGGGGAGTATACCCTTCAGCAAGGATTGAAAGGATATCAGCTTTTTTGTTTCGATATTAAATATCTGTCGTGTATTGTTCCTTCCACAGCGTTTCTATTGTTTTTTTTTCTATCTTAAATTATTTATCGAATTGAAGCATTTTTATTTAATATTTTTCCATTCATTATTATTAATTACTCGGAATTTTTAAGATTAATTAGATGTGTCACTGTATTTGAAA